>JACCIX010000575.1:0-135689 GCA_025506515.1 Flaveria trinervia | reverse complement strand
ACCAAAAGAACCAATGAGCCTGATCAGAAAAACCTCTATGTCCCACAGACATTACAACTGCTGAAGAAGATCTCAACAGCTGAAGACATCAGCTGATTACAAGGTCTAAAGACAAAGTCTGAAAGAAAAGTACTGAAGACAAAGTCTGAAAGTAAAGTACTGAAGAGAAAGTCTGAAGCCATCAGCTGAAGACAAAGTCTGAAAGTAAAGTACTGAAGAACAAGACTGAAGACAAAGACTGAAGACCAAAGTGATCAGTAGTTGTCACAACAGCTGAAGTCATTAACTTCAGTAGTTGTGATGGCTTCCTTTCAGTACTTGTAATTTACTTTTCAGTAGTTATAGTTTCAGTAGTTGTAGTTCAGTAGTTTTATGTTTTTGTACTTAAGCATTCTCTGAGATGTAATCAGTAGTTGAGAACATTCTCAGTAGTTTGCATAGTTTCAGTAGTTTGAATAATTCTGTTAGATGTCACTATCAAGTGACATCAGCAGACGTCACATTTCCTATATAAGGAATGTTGACCTAGTTGTAATGTGTGACATTGAGCCACCACGAAAGTATACGAATGAAATATTTCTTTTGCAGAATTCTCTCCTTCTATAACTGTGTACTTTTACATTGAATATCAATTGTGTTCTTGTGAATTGTTTAATTCGTTGTTCGAATTCCGCTGCAATACTCTCTAATTAATCAAACTTAGATCACTGATCTTAACAATCAAGACATTCAAACACTAAATAAAGATATATAAAATTAATTTTATATTAAATACAAGATTCAAGTATAAAAGTGTTCTAAATACAAAACATTTAATCTTTACTTTGATCCTTATCTGTCGGTTCTTCAACAGCAGGGGCTGAGGATGATGCTCATTGGTCTTGTGCTGTCTTGGTCCTCCTTTCTTGACCTTGAGCAGAGGCTGATGCAGCCATATCACCTTCTTCATCATCATCATCACGTTTCTTCTTTCCCATTGATCATTCATCATCACTGTCATCTCCTTCATCAGACTCATCATCGTCACCATCATCTTCATCATCCTCATCATCTTCACCTTCCCAGATCTTTAGAGGCTCATCTTTTGATCCTTTTAGTCTGAGCATGATTTGCTTGTTCTTGGCCTCTAACTCCTCAATCCTCTTAACTGATTGATCATTCTGCTCCTGAACTTGGGTAATCTGCTGTGCTTGAGCAGTATTGAGCTCCACAAACTGACTTAGTTGTGTAGCTCTTGCTCATCAACAGCTAACAACTTTAGCACCATCCGGTTTAGTATGGCTAGTTGTTCCTCTACCCCAATAAAGGGTAGAGTGGGTCCAGTGGTGAAGGTAGAGTGGGTTGAGGGACCTGCTTGGTGGCTAGTGGTGGTAGTGGGGGATGTGGTGAATATGGTGGTGGGATAGGAGTGGATGGTGAAAGGGTGGCTATAGTAATGGTGATTGGGAGTGTGGTAGTGATGGTGGGTGGTGTGGTAGTAGTGGTAGGGGGCGCGGTAGTGGTGATCGAGGGTGTGGTAGTAGTGGTAGTTGTGGCAGTTGTGGTGATCAAAGTAATTCTCCTTTGCTTGATCTTTATCCCATGGGGCTGAGCCATCCTATTCTTCCTTGATCCCTTGGATGAGGATGCTCCCCCTTGGCTGATGGGATGGTTCGGGATGTAAGATGGATCAGTATCAGCAGTAACAACATCCCCAGACTCACCCTAGCATCCACCAACCGCCCTGAGCCCTGTCTCAGTGGCCACAACCCGGCTTCCCACCGTCCGTACCAATGGCTCCTCGTTCGAATCCTCCTCCTCATCCATCTGAAAGTAGGGGTGGATTGGAGCCGGCTCGGATCCTCCTGGACCTTGACCTCCTTGGCCATCACCATGGTCATCATCGTCATCTGAGTCATCGGTCGGTAGCTCAATAGGCTCTACATTGGAATCACTTTCTTCGTGACGCCACCTTCTCCTAGCGGGCGCCACATAATCAGCATTGGCCAGATTCCCGAACAATCTCCTCATAGGGGGCTTTACCTGCTTCCCCCTGTACACCTTCATCTTGCCTAGAGTGGTGTCATCCATCACCTCTAGCATCACTGTATCGTCCTTTTCCTTGGGCAGTAAGGGAGCTTCTCATCTATGATCATCTGCAAGAACCTTGGATACATATAGAAGCTCTCCTTACCCTTGGCCTCAAGGTTCTCGATCATGTACGTGAAGATCATGTTGGAGAAGCTGAAGGGGTGATTCAGCACTAGTGCCACGTAGGCATTCTGGATTTGGTCAGAAAGATCATCAAATCCACCCCTCTATGAAGCAATGCACTTAAGAATAACATGTGCTAAGTACTTGAACTGGGGGAACTACTTCATCCTCAGAAAACATCCCATTACAGTCAGAGGGTATAACCTGGTTGGGTGGGCAGCATCATCAACCAAGTCCAGAACTCGTCGAATGTCTACCGCCGTCACCTCAATCTCTTCCCCAAAAATGGTACTCCGAAGGCAGTAAGGCTCAGTAGATCTGTCAACAGATGCACCCTCCCAGAAAGCCTTTGTAATGACCGGAGGGTGTGCATGGAGCAGATTTGGCTCTGTAGATCCTAGATCGCCTCAGAAATGCAATAATACCCACAAAATCAGTAGCATTCCTAGTGGTGGCATCCAAGTGAGCACAAATGTTGTGCTTGGTGTTGATGATCCACCTATCTGCCATGATTCTGTAACACAAGACGCAAACATGAGATTTGTCCATAACAGAAACTATTGATATATAAATTGTTCTGAAATCAGTCTGGTTCAATCGTGCGATTGAACCATACGACTCAGTTCAGTCGGGCGATTGAGCATGCGGTTGACTTCAATCGGGCGACTGAGCATGCGGCTGAGTTCAATCATGCGACTCAACATGTGGCTGAGTTCAATCGGAGGATTCAGCATGTGGTTGAGTTCATTCAGGAAATTGAGCTCATACGCCTTGTTCATTCGGCCGATTGAGTCATTCGCTCAGCTCAATTGTGCATTGAAGTTCATTCGGAGTGTCTAGTCGCATAACTCTCTGTTAGACACTCTAGCCCTGAATCTAGGTCAAAACTTGATGATAAACGTTGTGTTTAGACTCTTTAGATTAGAAGGGACCTTAACTATCACCGTATATCCTTTATTTTAACCATTAATCACATTTACGTGGTCTATTTGAAAGTTATTACAGATTTTCTTGATTTTAGTCAAAATGGGTCGGCTAGGGTTTGATTACACCGCACATTTTGAGCAATTTCGATCACTAATTACCTATAGAATATGATAATACACATTAGTAACACAATCTTAGTGCAAAATCAACTAAATCAAATTTTGGCAGAGTGATGTTGCTGTCGTGTGATTTGGCAGCGATTGAAGGGTGGTGAGAATATGCTGTCACACCCCGACCGACGGCATAATCATCGGGGCAGACGAATGGGAGACGCTTGCTCATAGCACAAGGAACTAATTAAGTTGAAGTAATATTAAATGTCATTATTCATTAAACATTACAAGTCAAATAGTAATTACAAAACAATCAAGATACAAACGAAAACATAAGACTTTCAATTTAATCTAGGTCCAAGTCCTATATGAGCACAAGAAGATCTTCAAGTAGAAAACCTGAAACATGTTAAAAATAAAGGGTCAACTATAAAGTTGGTGAGTTCCCATTGTTTAAACATACACATATATGTATATATATAAAAGGGTTACAAGAGGTTCTGTCTCTTCATGAACTTGAAGCTTCGGAAGACTTTGTCTCTGAGGCTTCGGAAGATTCATCTTTGGCTTCAGAAGATGTTGTCTTGGCTTCGGAAGATTTCATACTTAGAGTATTTCTGTTGCACATGTGAAACTTCCGAAGCATTCTACTTCAATGCACTTGTGCAGCATGCAGGAAAGACTAAAGATGTTTAGGTTGCATCAGCCTCTTCATTAGACTCTACAAACTCCCCCTAGGCTGATGCTACCAAAACACCTAGAAAACTTCACATATTAACAGTCCTCATTAGGATGATCACCATTCCTTTCTTCATAAGATGATCAGGATCCTTCAGGCTATCAAAGTGTTTTCTCATGTCAAAGAGGTCATGCAGAGGCAACTGAAACATATCTTGCCATGTATAAATGTCTTCAATGCCTTGATCTCTAATAACATGCCACCTTTTGGATTTGTGGTGTATGTCCAAGACAAGATGGGTCTTCCTGATGCTAGAGGAGCTACTAAAGTTGGAGTTGATTGAGCATCCTCTGGCTGCACATCCTCAGGCTGTTCTGTTTCATCCTGAGGTTCAGAAGGGGATGCAGGCTTCTTCTTTTTCTTAGACCTTGGTTTAGAAGCCATCCTCTTCTTTCTCTTTCCAAATTTTAACTGAGAAGACTAGCCTGCAACACCAGATTGATCTTCACTATCTTTCTCAGTTGGGACTCCCTCTCTCTCAAGTTTAGATGGAGAGGGAGGTTGACCCTGCTGTGGATTAGAAGATGAAGCTTGCTGAGCATTAGCAGGAGGTCCGGGTTGTGTTGTGTCTGGTTGTTCAACCTTAACCTCCACTTTAGGTGGGGCCTGACTTGGAGTGGAGTGTAAGTCAGTGAGCTCTCCACTCTTAATCTTCTGCTTGATTACCCTTATATGTTCATCCAAAGTGGATAGAGACATGGGTCCAAGTCTCCTTCGGCGATAATCCATACAGCTTCAAGAAGCTCATCATCCTCTGCCTATCAGCAGACTTCTTCATGCTCTTTTGGATGATGGCTCTTGATTTGCAGCTTCTTCCCTCAGCTTCTTCTTTGTTGCTTTTCTTCCTTGACTAACTCAAGCTCAAGTTGTTTTAAGTACTCAAACTCATATAGTCATAAGGTAAGGAAAGGAGTGCATTTGCCTGATAGAGGCCTGTGGCACTCAGGTAGTTAATCATCTTGATTCTGTCTTCTTCCTTATCTACCTGAGGTTCTTGTTGAACTACATCCTCTTGTTCAGGACTTTCTTGAACTGGTGAGAAGGTAGGCATACCTTTGTACAGTCTTTTTCTTCTTCTCTCTTCTTTGACTTGTACTAGGAGTTCTGCATCTTCTGCCTCATTCTTCTCTCTTGACCTTTCCAGATCAACCCCAGCTCATTCAATTCATCCAATGGGAGAGAGATGACACTATCTATGTCATAGTTCCTAGTCAGCAAATAGTTAATCCTGACTGCCCTTAACTACTCATTCTTCTGAGTATCTGGTCTGGGGCCAGCCCTGATTGTAGACTCCATGAGTCTTGGAGACTCAGTAGAGGAACTTTCTCCCCTTAGCCTCCTTTTCTCCTCTCTCTTCCTCCTCCTTAATCTCCTCATATGTCATCTTTCTTTTCCTTTTGTCACTTATAGACCTTTGTGACTCAGGGTGGAGAGAGCTTTGGCCTTTATTGCTCGTTGTAGCATCTGACCTCAAGCCAAAGAGAGGTTGAGAAGCACCTTCACCAGCAGGTGTCTCAGAAGGAATAGGATCTCTACAGCAGTTGGAGATGATAAGACAAGGCTCCCAGGTCTATCACTGCGCGCTTCAGTCAAGGTTCCCCTATGAAGATAATCTTAGGGTCTGCCTCAACATCCAGTTGACCGATGACATTGCCTGATTGCCTTAGTCTCCTTCTTAGGCTGAACTCTGCATTGATCCTGTCTTGATTCTTTTAGCTAGTCTCTCAGCTTGTCTTGATTGGCTTGGGTTGACAAGTGGCATGTTGACTAGATCCAAACCTTCAAAGTAGTCCAAGTTCTAAAAATTGAAGACTTCTTGCTGTCCTTGAACTCTTATGATGATGAGGGCCTTCATGTTGTTGTACATACCTCCACCCATGATGTGATTGAGGATGGTGAAGGTGACATAGCCTTGGTATCCCATCCTCAACAGACTCTATGTAGTCCACATCATGTGAACTAGAGGAGGTGCTGAGAATGCACAGTTGCAAGTGAGTGGTGAGTCCTCAATGTCCATTCTCTCAGAGGAACTCACAATTGCTGGAATGTTGAAGGGTATAAGTTACAACATAACAACAACAGAAAGAGGAGATAAACTAAACTTAGATCAAACAGTAAACTGAGATTAACCAAGTAGTGACACTAAGAACACAAGTAATGTAGGAGACAGAACACAAAGAACACAAGTATTTGGTTTTCAAGAATGCAGTATATTGCCTTCTCTATGTACTATTACAAGTGTTACAAAGCATATTCGAAAGATACAAGAACATGAGATACTTATACAACATCCTACAGCCGACTATACTTTGAAAGCCAGCTGGATACAATTGCCTAGACACACACAAAATCAATTGTAGAGTCAAAAGGCAGATTGCCTTTTGACTTGTGACTATGACATGCCATAGCTCACATCCTTATCTTTTACAAAAAGGATAAAGTACATAAAGTAGAAAGTTATAAACTCAAGACCTCAATGTATAGTTACCAAAAGCATGGACCTTTTACCAAACCATGTTAGTTGGTGACTTGCAGAGTTGCAGCGGAAAGGTGTCCAGCTTTATGGAATAATACATCAAATAAAGCATGTTACTAAAAGTCTTCGGAAGAAATCTGTCTTCATGAACTTGAAGCTTCGGAAGACTTTGTCTCTGAGGCTTGGAAGAATTCATCTTTGGCTTCGGAAGATGTTGGTCTTGGCTTCGGAAGATTTCACACTTAGAGTATTTCTATTGCACATGTGAAACTTCCGAAGCATTCTACTTCAATGCACTTGTGCAACATGCAGGAAAGACTAAAGACATTTAGGTTGCATCAGCCTCTTCATTGGACTCTACAAACTCCCCCTAGGCTGATGCTACCAAAACACTTAGAAAACTTCAGATATTAACAGTCCTCATTAGGATGATCACCATTCCTTTCTTCATAAGATGATCAGGATCCTTCAGGCTATCAAAGTGTTTTCTTATGTCAAAGAGGTCATGTAGAGGCAACTAAAACATATCTTGCCATGTATAAATGTCTTCAATGCCTTGATCTCTAATAACATGCCACCTTTCTGGATTTGTGGTGTATGTCCAAGACAAGATGGGTCTTCCTGATGCTAGAGGAGCTACTGAATTGGAGTTGATTAAGCATCCTCTGGCTGCACATCCTCAGGCTGTTCTGATTCATCCTGAGGTTCAGAAGGGGATGCAGGCTTCTTCTTCTTCTTAGACCTTGGTTAGAAGCCATCCTTTTCTTTTTCTTTCCAAATTTTAACTGAGAAGACTGGCCTGCAACACCAGATTGATCTTCACTGTCTTTCTCAGTTGGGACTTCCTCTCTCTCAAGTTTAGATGGATAGGGAGGTTGACCCTGCTGTGGATCAGAAGATGAAGCTTGCTAAGCATTAGCAGGAGGTCCGGGTTGTGTTGTGTCTAGTTGTTCAACCTTAACCTCCACTTCAGGTGGGGCCTGACTTGGAGTGGAGTGTAAGTCAGTGAGCTCTCCACTCTTAATCTTCTGCTTGATTACCCTGATATGTTCATCCATAGTGGATAGAGACATGGGTCCAAGTCTCCTTCCAAGAATCCATACAGTTTCAAGAAGCTCATCATCCTCTGCCTACAGCAGACTCTTCATGCTCGTTTGGATGATGGCTCTTGATTTGTAGCTTCTTCCCTCCCCTTCTTCTTTTTGCTTTTCTTTCCTTACTAACTCAAGCTCAAGTGTTTCAGTACTCAAACTCAATATAGTCATAAGGGAAGGGAAGGAGTGCTTTGCCTGATAGAGGCATGTGCACTCAGGTAGTTAATCATCTTGATTCTGTCTTCTTCCTTATCTACCTAAGGTTCTTGTTGAACCACATCCTCTTGTTCAGGACTTTCTTGAACTGTGAGAAGGTAGGCATACCTTTGTACAGTCTTTTTCTTCTTCTCTCTTCTTTTAACTGTACTAGGAGTTCTGCATCTTCTGCCTCTTCTTCTCTCTTGACCTTTCCAGATCAACCAGCTCATTCAATTCATCCATGGAGAGAGATGACACTATCTATGTCATAGTTCTATGTGCAATAGTTAATCCTGACTGCAAATAGTTAATCCTGACTGCCCTTAACTCATCATTCTGAGTATCTGGTCTGGGGGCAGCCCTGATTGCAGACTCCATGAGTCTTGGAGACTCAGTAGAGGAACTTTCTCCCCTTAGCCTCCTTTTCCTCTCTCTCTCCTCCTCAATCTCCTCAGATGTCTCTTTCTTTTCCCTTTGTCATTTCAGCACTTTGTGACTCAGGGTGGAGAGAGCTTTGGCCTCATTGCTTGTTGTAGCATCTGACCTCAGGCCAGAGAGAGGTTGAGAGCACTTTCACCAGCAGGTGTCTCAGAAGGAAATTGGATCTCTACAGCAGTTGGAGATGATGAGACAGGGCTCTAGGTTCTATCACTGGGCCTTAAGTCAAGGTTTCCCTATGAAGCTAATCTTAGGGTCTGCCTCAACATTTAGTTGCCGCTGACATTGCCTGATTGCCTTAGTCTCCTTCTTAGCTGAACTCTGCAATGATCCTGTCTTGGATTCTTTTAGCTAGTCTGTCAGCTTGTCTTGATTGGCTTGGGTTGACAAGGCATGTTGACTAGATCCAAACCTTCATAATAGTCCATGTTTTGAAATTGAAGACTCTTGTGGCCTTGAACTCTTATGATGATGAGGGCCTTCCTGTTGTTGTCATACCTCCACCCAATGATGTGATTGAAGGATGTTGAAGGTGACATATCCCTTGGTATCCCATCCTCAACAGACTCTGTGTAGTCCACATCAATGTGAACGGAGGGGTTGCTGAGAATGCACAGTTCGTGAGGATGGTGAGTCCTCAATGTCCATTCTCTTAGAGGAACTCCCGGTTCTGTGGCTGTAATGACTTTCTCCCCCTTTTGGTAGCATCACCCACTTGCATAGGTGAGCTGGAGGATACGTCAATCACATCCACCGGCTGTGTTCCTGGTTGAGCTCTCCTTAAGGGTCTCCCACTATTTTCCTTAAGATATGAAATCCAATTGTTGATCATTGATCCTGTTTGTAAGGTAGTCACATCAGATTCAAGGTGACGACCTTTGAGACTAGGTAAGTGCATGTTTAGACAGTTTTTGCACTTTTAGTCTCAGATCCCCCTCATCTTCATCAGAAGAATCACTGGGGGTGGAGAAGATTGGACAGAGTCCTTTCTCTCATGACCAGTTCTAAGTTCTTGGCTACTGGATTTTCCTCTCTCACTGCAGTCTCATTGAGATGTCAGTGGGTTGAGTTGCCATGGTTGTATCTTAATGATGAATCACTTTCAGAAGTGAGAGCCTCTCCCTATGGACATCCTGAACAGGTTCAGGAGTGTCCACCTCAGTTGTAGGTGACTGATGTGGATAGATGTAGGAGACTCAGAAGTACTCATCTCTCTTTGGTAGAGGGAAAGAAGAGAGATTCAGTATACTCACTGAAAACCTATATCTTCATCATATAGAACTCAAGGTTGGGATGGTTGGTTTAGATCTATAGCTGGGATGGTAACTGTCCCTGAAGGTTGATCACTTGAGTGTTGAGACAGAGTGATGGCTTAAGGCGTAGGGCTAATGAGCTCATCAGGCTGAGCATAGAAACCTCACATTGATTCTTGAAGAGATGGGAGTGGTTTGCTCTCAGGATAATTGGAGCTCCAGTGTCCCTTCTTCCTGATGGGTGAGTGTTGGGGGCCTCCACAGACTGAATAGTCTGATCAGGGGTTCGTTTGGATTTTCTTTGGTAGGTGATGGAGATTTGAGGCTGTGGGGTTGTTGGGAAGTAGCAGGTGTGGGTTCAACACTAGCTTGTGCTGCTAGGTTGTCACCTTGAGCAATGAGCTCTAACATTTTTGGGACTAGGGCTGTTTCTACCCAGAGAATCCAACAGTGGACTTCTCATATTTAAAGATGCCGGGCTTCATCTATCCCATTTAAGAATGTTACCTATTTCCTTAACTGTGAGCCCAGTTCACAGTTAAGAATACTGACATATCTAGGAAACCTGTAATATTCGAAGGAGTCTAAATTTGCAAGTAAATTTGTTAAAATAACTGAGAGTACCTGAATTTGACCCCTTGAAACCATTCATGGACTATGAAGGAAGATCTTTCAGGAATCTGGTCCCATCCACCATGCTTGTTTGATAAGCTGTGGATGACCACATGGAGCAGGAATCTCATGGGATGAGACCTTCCCTTTCCTGAAGGTCTTACAGAGAAATCTCCCTCATACTCCATCTGCCAAAGGAATGATTGACAGCTTCCTTTGATAAAAACACCTCACCCTCTTCATCATCCAGCTGAGATGTCAGTTGATGATGGCCGGAGTGATGAAGATTGTTCTCCCCGCACTGTGGCAGACAGTGCCTTCTCCCCATCCATAAGGACCTCTTGGCAGTCTTCCAGAATTCAAGCAACTGATCCTCATAGAGTGGAGGATCAATGGTTAGGGAGGTGAGTAGTTGGACAGAGAAAGAAACGCAAACCTCTGAGAAATGAGGATCTTTCTCAAGCGTAACAGAGCAACTTGATTGTGTTGTCTGTGTAGCTGCTGGTAAATTGAATCATTTCTGTGAGCAAGGTTGGCCATTTTGAAGTAGCTTAGGGACGAAGAAGAAGAAAGAAAGAAATTTCAGAGAGAAATTTGGGGTTTAGTTTGGAGGAAGAACAGATGATAGAAAGAGGGGGAAACCGTTGGGTTTATATGTGAGAGGATTTCAGATAAAGTTTAATGAAAGAGGATAAACTTTGAAATCCGGATGTCGGTCCCACCTCTGAAAAAGTAGTTTATTTTTGCTCAAAAATAGTTTTCTGGAAAACAAAAGCTTCCAAAGGTTAATTATCTTCGGAAGTTTTAATTAAAAAGCTTCGAAGCTAAAATGACTTCGGAATAATTTCCTGAGAGGTGAAAATTTTGCTTCAAAAGAAATTAAACTTGAGTGCTTTGTGTATAAACAACAAAGCTTCCGGAGTTAATTTTGCTTCGGAAGTAAATGGTCCTGAAAATGATTAAGTGTCTGAGACAATTTTTAGTTCGGAAGATAAATTTGAAAACTCTTCCGAAGGTAAATTTCTTAGACAGTTATTATTTTGAAGGCATGATTTACTTCCGAAGTTAAAAAACATAACTTCCAAAGTATCAAAAATTTTCAAAAAATCTAAGGAAAATCTTCAAAAAGAAATTTCCATCCAAAGAAAACATGAGCTATGAAAGTGATGAACTAGACAACTTAGGACACACATATTGTGAGAAATAATAAGAATTAGTTTTAACAAAGATCTACTCAGGTTGATCATCCCAAACTAATAAAGATATTTAAATCTCTATTCATCAAAAGCCTTGTAAACAGCAACATATTGTTCATCTGTGAAACCTGATTAGTTTAATTATCCCTTTTCATAGTTATCTCTTATTAAATGATACCTGATATTGATGTCTTTGTCCTTGGTGTTGCACAGGGTTTTCTGTGATTGAGATAGCACTGTTGTTGTCTATGTGAATGGAGTCTCCTGAAGTTTAACCCATAGTCCAGCATCTGATTTTGAATCCAAAGTACTTGAGCACAGCACTTGTAGCAGCAATGTATTCAGCTTCAGCAGTTGATGCAGAGACACAAGATTGTTTCTTGCATTGCCATGAGACACCCTTCCACAAGAAATGACATCCCCCAGATGTAGACTTTGCAGTCATGTTGCAACCACATAATCACGATCTGTATAGGCATACAGATTGAAGTCAGAATTCTTGGGATACCTAGTCCAAGTGTTGATGCACCTTTGAGGTATCTTAGAATCCTCTTAACAGTGATAAGGTGAGACATCTTAGGGTTGGCTTGATATCTTGCACAAATACATGTAGCAAGCATGATATCAGGCCTGCTAGCAGTAAGATACATAAGAGACCCATCATAGCCCTATATAAATGCTCATCTACACACTCCCCCTCAAGTCAGGACCAAGAGAGTGGTTTCTGGCTATGGTGTCTTAGCAATCTTACAGTCAGTCATATTAAACCTCTTGAGTATTTCCTGAAATACTTGACTGACTTATGAAATGCCATCTTCAACTTGCTTCACTTGAATTCCCAGAAAGAAATTGAGTTCCCCCATGGCACTCATTTCAAATCTGTCTCTCATCAGCTTCTCAAAGTCTTTGGCAGAGCTTTGGATTAGTTGAACCAAGTCATGTCATCCACATTACTTGAACTAGCAATATGTCTTTTCCTCATCCTTTGAGAAGAGAGTTCTATCTATAGTACCCCTCCTTATCCATGTTTACAGAGATACTCAACAGTGTCTCATACCACTTCCTAGTGCCTGATGCAGCCATAGAGAGCTTTGTCAAGCTTGCAGACATAATAGGATGATTAGGATCTACAAAACCAGGTGGCTGTTTGACATAAACCTCTTTATCTATCACTCCATACAAAAAGCACACTTCACATCAAGTTGAAAGACCTTGAAGTTATTGATGCAGCAAATGTCAGGAATATCTAACGGCTTCCAATCTTGCCATGTAGCAAAAACATCAGTGTAGTCAATCCTCTTTCTTGTGTGTATCCTTGAACAACCAGTTTGCTTTGTTCTTGATGAGATGCCTCTATCTCTTTCTTCTTGTTCCTACACCTATTTGTTCCAATGGTAGTCTTCCCAGAAGGAAGAGGACAAAGGTTCCAAATTTCTGCCTTTTGAATTAAAGCAGCTCTTGTTGCATAGCTTCAACCCAACTTCCTCATTGAGAGCTTCATCACTTTCTTTGGCTCTATCTGGGATAGAAAACAAGAGTGAAGACAAACTTTGCTTCAAGGGTTTGTCCTCTTGTCTTTACCCCTGAGACAACATCTCCAATGATGTTTGTGGTAGGGGGACTTGTGGATCCAAGCTGAGGGATCACAGCAAGTTATTGAAAAGTATCTAAATTTAAAAATTTAGATCTGGCATAGATGTTTCTCCCACCACATCAGCACACTTTTCAAGTGAAACTGATCCAAGCATGTGTGACATCATTGATGCTCATCTATGGTGTGGTTAGTGGCATCAAGAATTCTTGGCCACTGTCACCATCACCATTGTTGTCTTCCATAGTTGAGGTGTTCTTATCTAGTTGTAGAGCCTCTAGCTGGAATTTGAAGGCATACCAGATGTATCAGCTGAATTGTCATTGTTGGGCTGACAGAAACCTCATTTGCAGAAGTGGTTTCCACTGGAGCTGAGATATATGTCTTGAAGATCTTCTAGCTCAAATTTGGATCAGGATTTTCTGTATTTAAATTTCTGCAAATCCTGAAACATTCTCACAAGATTTGTTAAAACAGTTGGTAACCAATCAAGATCAAACAACCAATCCGGACCAGACCAACAACACAAGGTTGTGTTCATTGAAAGTCACATTGGCTGACTCCTCAACAATTCTAGTTCTAAGATTGTACACTCTATAAGCCTTAGCTTAGGAAGAGTATCCAATAAAGTGTCCATCATCTGATTCTTAGCAAACTTGGCAATTTGATCTTTGGTATTCAAGATGGTGCAAGGACATCCAAATGACCTGAGAAAACCAATAAAGGTCCCTCTTGTGCCAAATTCATAAGGAGTTTTGCCATGAGTCTTAACTACTAAAACTCTATTCGGCATTATTAGGCGTGTTGACTGCCTCAACTCAGAAGGTGATGGGCAGTTTAGAGTCAGACGCATGGTTCTTGCAGCTTCAATCAGTGTCCTGTTGCTCCTCTCAGCAAACCTTTTGCTGAGGAGTCATGGGAGCACTAATTGTGTTGTAATACCCTTTTCATCACAGAATGTATCAAGGTATGGTTCTTAAATTCGAGTCCTTGATCACATCTTATGATCTTGACCTTGTGATCAGATTGATTTTCAATCTTTAAGATGAAATTCTTCAGAATCTCAGAGTCTCATCCATAGTCCTAAGGAAGAAACCCAAGTGAATCTTGTAAAGTCATCTGTGATCACTAGACAGTATAAGGTCCTTCCTAAACTCATTACACTGGTGGCCAAATAGATCCATATGTAACAAGTGTAGGGGTGTAGTGATGGTGTTCTTTCTTTAGGCTTGTAGATACCTATGTTGCTTCCCTTTCAGCATGCAACACAGTGGTCATCACTTGTAAACTCTTTCGTTGGCATTCCAGTTACCAAATCATGCTTAATCATTTATTCATGTTCTTAAATTTACATGGCACATTCTTTTATGCCATAGGAAAGACTCCACTGTTTTGGCTTTAGACAGAAAGCATGAACTTCTCTAAAGGAGAGGTTTTCTTGCAAAATCCATCTTGTACATGTGTTCCTTTCCTAGGGGCTCTAAGCAGGATATGCTCATGAGGAATGACCACACCAGGCTTAAGAACAATGCACTCATGCTCAGTAAAGAGCATGTTATGACTCTGATCACAAAATTGAGATACACTTAGAAGATTGTATCCAAGCTCCTTTACAAAGTTTACCTTTTCTATGCTGAGCTTACCATTTGTGACCTTGCCCCTTCCAGAATGTAAACGCCTTCATCTCCTCCAAAAGCAACTGGTCCTCCATCAATCCTTTCAAAGTTCTGGAGTAGTGACCTATTGTCTGTCATGTGCCTGGAGCAGCCACTGTCTATGATCCAGACATTTTTGTCTGTCTTCAGCTGTCCCTGCACAAAGAGAATGATTAGTTACATCTGGAAACCCAAGCCTTGCTTGTCTTGGGCTCATTTGTAGAAGGTAATTCAACAGTAATATCCTATGTTTGTACTAAGAGGATCTTGAGCTGTTGTTGATGGAGAAATCTCAGTCACTTGGTCTTTCTTAGACGTCCACACCACCTTTGGAGTCTTGGACTTGACCTTCAAAACTTTAGAAGCTTTTGGAACTTCAGAAGTTTTGATGACTAAACCTTCGAAAGATTCTGCAGACACTGCAGGCAGACTTCAGTGCTTCGAAGAACTCCTTTCTTCCGAGACCAAATATTCTTCCGAGAGAATTTTCCACTTCCCTTCTTGTTAGATTTGGAACTTCCAAGGAAACTGGTTTTCCTTCCGAAGCTTGAATCTTCTTAGAACTCTTTGAAGCCTTTGTTTTGGCCATATGGACAGTACCTTTAGGATTGAAGGGACAATCCTTGGCAATGTGAGTGGTGCTGTCACACATAACACATTTCATCTTCTTCTTCACAAGAGCCTTTTCTTGAGAGTAAGACTGTCTTTGGTCACTTCCCTTCTCCACCTTCATCTTTGCAGATGCTAGACAGTCCTCTTGGGCTGAGGACTGTGCTTGGAGTTTGATGGTCCAGGCTGTGCAGCAGTGGTACATAGCAGATCAGTCTTTTTCTTGCTACTGAGATGAGTTAACAAGAACCAGAACTCTTAGCAAGAGTTTTTATTGATGTCTTCAGTCCCTACCACTTAAACCCTGCAGAAATAAAAACTTGTTTCTGCTTAGAGTCAAAAGTAGCCTTGATCTCTTGAGCCTTCCTTGCTTTCTTTCTTTTGCTCTTTCTGATCAAGTTCTTTCTCATGGACTTGGTCATCACAGTCTTCACTTTCTCCTCAGAAGGATAGTGGCCCTTCTTGGAATCCTCCTCTTCACTCTTTGTAGAGACTTTCTTCACTATCTCTTCTTCATCCTCCTCACGTATTGGATCTATGAGAGGAAGCTCATCTTCACAAGTTCCATACCTAGGAGATCTTACTGACAAGATTGTGTGTGGAGGAGCTATCTCATTGGATCCTAGTCCCTGTCTGTTTTGATAACACACTTTGTTGTGCAGGGATAAGAATATCATGTTCTTGAAGGTCTCATCTTCAAGAACACTCTTTCTGCCCTGGCTTTGCTGATCACAAGCTCAGCCTGGCACTCCGTTAACTTGGTATGAGATCTTAATTTGAGTCCTAAAATCTGTGTTTCATGTTTTAGAACTGAAATGGTTTTCTCTAAGTCCTCTATTTCAGCTTATAATCATTTTCAGACTTTCTAAAATCAGATTTTAAAAGGTTAAGGACTCAACATCAGATCTCATTTCCAAGTTATAGGACCTGTACCTGTTAACTTTAGCAATGCATTCAGGGTACAGAGATGTTCCAATACCTTGGCTTCATTATGATCTGCCATCAGTGCTTGGTTTGGAGAAGCATGCCACCTGACAGCTCAGTCAAGCCTCCTTCTTCAACAGCAACAACAGCTTGCTGCTTTGACTTTCATTATGGAGAGCTTTGTCAGTGTAGTTTGGTCTGGATTGTGTTTGGCCACCATTTGTTCTAGGTGCCTTACACTCTCTGGCAAAGTGGCCCATCAAGTTACAGTTGTAACACTGACTTGGCCTTTGTTCAGTCCAACTTTCCACTGTTGCATTGCTTGGGAAATTCCTTCCAGTCCTCTTGTAGAACTTTGGCTCTATGAGTGAGAAGAGCCATCTGCTGGACTATTTCCATATATCCAGATCATCTGGATGGATACAATCTAGGGACTTCAAGAGTGAAAAAAGAGTTTCCCACAGCTTTCATCAGAAGACACCAAAAGCTTGAGAAGAGCTTGTCTCTTGAAGGGCTTCCTTGAGTGTAGTTCTCCTTGGTGTCTCTAGGAAGGTGATGAAAGGACCCTTGGGCGTAGTTGCCAGGATAGCATAAGAGATTATGTTTGGGTTATATGCTATCCCTTTCAACCACATGTAGGGCTGAACCCATTTGATTGTTGGAGTTGCCAGATGAACCTTGCATGTTCATGTTCATCTGGTAGCCACTAAGAATCCCATATAACTCTATCAGAGTAAGAGTTTTGAGATTTTCAGTTCTCTTGATCACCACACAGTAGTGTGTCCATTGCCTAGGAAGTGAGGACATGAACTTCCTTACAATGTCTCTGTTTTCAAGAGAAACTCCTCCATCCATAAGGGTATCCACAATCTCAACATACCTGAAGTACTATTAGTCATGGTCTCACCTGTTTTGAAGGTGAAGTTTTCAAACTGCTGCTTCAGGAGATCCTTCTTGTTTTCCTTGGCTTCAGAAGAACCTCATACATTAGTTTCAGTGCATCCCACAGCTGCTTGGCTGTTTTGCACTTCTTGAAACCTGTGTACACAGAGTTGGAAGGGTAGTTTGAAGAGCTGTCATGGCTTTTCTGTCTATCTCTACTCTCTTCTATCTTCATCAGAGTAGTTAGCCACATCTTTGGATCATCTACAGCACCAGTAGCAGAAGGTGTGCTGGGTATGAAAGGTCCATTCTCAATAGACTCCACATTCTTGAATCAAGAGACCTGATGAAACCTTCCATTCTTAAACACCAGGGTCAAACTCATCAAGAGTGATCAGTGGGGACGTGTTCATGGTTCCAGTTTCCATATCAGTTTTGGAAATGGCTGCCATTAGAAAAGTTTGGTATTTGTGTGTGTGAGGGATCTTAAGATGGTGAGATCTTATATCAAGAGCCTGGAATGCTCTGATACCAAATCCAGGAACGTTGAAGGGTATAAGTTACAACATAACAACACAAAGAGGAGATAAACTAAACTTAGATCAAATAGTAAACTGGATTAACCAAGTAGTGACACTAAGAACACAAGTAATGTAAGAGACAGAACACAAAGAACACAAGTATTTGGTTTTCAAGAATGCAGTATATTGCCTTCTCTATGTTCTATTACAAGTGTTACAAAAGCATATTCGAAAGATACGAGAACATGAGACTTATACAACATCCTACACCGGCCAGCTGGATACAATTGACTAGACACACACAAAATCAATTGTAGAGTCAAAAGCAGATTGCCTTTTGACTTGTGACTATGACATGCCATAGCTCACATCCTTATCTATTACAAAAAGTAAAGTACATAAAGTAGAAAGTTACAGACTCAAGACCTCGATGTACAATTACCAAAAGCATGGACCTTTTCACCAAACCATGTTAGTTGGTGACTTGCAGAGTTGCAGCGGAAAGGTGTCCAGCTTTATGGAACAGTACATCAGATAAAGCATGTTACTAAAAGTCTTTGGAAGAAATCTGTATTCATGAACTTGAAGCTTCGGAAGACTTTGTCTCTGAGGCTTCGGAAGACTTCATCTTTAGCTTCGAAGATGTTGGTCTTGGCTTCGGAAGATTTCACACTTAGAGTATTTTTTTCTGTTTCATGTGTGAAACTTCCTAAGCTTCTACTTCAATGCATTTGTGCAGCATGCAAGAAAGACTAAAGATGTTTAGGTTGCATTAGCCTCTTCATAGACTCTACAAGTAGCAATCATGTCAATGGTTACGAGTTAGTAAGCTTATAGAACACATACAGTTACAACCAAACCTCGACTTGATTACAAGTATATAAGATTGGCTAAGTGTACATGGTTCCCATGATGAACAAGCATACTCATTAGGAGTCGGCAATACATCGACTTTAGCACCAAATAGGCTTGTCAAGCCCAAAGAGCTAAGACGTCTCCAGGCTAGCAATATTTAATGATTGTAAACAAAATATGTATCTCATATAAGACTTACAATAACACAAATAACCATGACAAAAGATAAAGATGAATTGCATGTGCATTTACAAGTATCAAGATGTTTATAAGTGTAAGTTTATAAGATTAACATGTTTCACCCCAAAAGGTGTGAAATAAAATAAAAAGGGGCATGGAGAACTCACTTGGACGACTCACAAGTATAGTGATGGTTGTAGAGTACATAGAAAGCTTGGATGTCAAGTGTCAAATGTGATGTCCTAAATGATAAAAAAATAACTTGAGGTTGGAATTCATTACAAGAAGTTAAGACGTTTAGAGAATGCAAAAAAGCGAAAGGTAGATTGAGAAAGGATTATTGCATCAATTTTAGATTCTGGACAGAATGTTTGGTATGTGTTTGAACAGGTTTTAAAAATAGAAAAAGGTTTCATAAAATTATAAAAATTTATACTTGACTAGTTCAAAGTCTCCCGGACAACTTTCATTCAGAAACAATTTTATGAAAAGATCCTTAAATAGGTCAAACAAGCAGCACAAGACAGAAGGTGCTGAAATACGCACTTATCTTGTGAAGGTTATTGTTGAGTCGTCTGATTGAGTTTGAAGATGTATAAATAGTCGTTGAAAAGGTAATTCAATGAACTTAATATTGAAGTCTGATTTTACTCAAATTATGATCAAGTTATGGTCAGTTGAAGTAAGAATATATTCTGCCACATTCGGGAGGTTCTGGAGACGTTAAGAAGGAAGAAGTTGTATGCAAAATTCTCCAAGTGCGCGTTTTGGTTGCGTGAAGTTAAATTCTTGGGTCATGTGGTGAATCCCGATTGGATTATGGTAGACCCAGCTAAGGTGGAGGCTGTGATGCAATGGAAGTCTCCAAGGACGCCATCCGAGATTCGTAGTTTCTTGGGATTGGCAGGGTATTATCGAAGGTTCATTCAGGACTTTTCCAAGATCGCTTCTCCCCTGAACAGTTGACCCAAAAATGTAAATTTTTATAGGGGTTCAAGCCCAAGAAAAGGCGTTCGAGGAGTTAAAGGTGAGGTTGACTCAAGCTCCTGTCTTGTCATTACCCGAAGGAAGCGAGGATTTGGTGGTATATTCTGATGCTTCTTACTCGGGGTTGGGGTGTGTATTATTGCAAAGAGGGAAGGTTATAGCCTATGCATCTTGACAGTTGAAAGTCATGAGGTCAACTACCCTACTCATGACCTGGAGCTAGCAGCTGTGGTCTTTGCACTAAAGATTTGTAGGCACTATCTGTACGAGACGAAGTGCACCATTTTCACTAACCACAAGAGCTTGAAGTACTTCTTCAAGCAAAAAGATCTGAATATGAGGCAGAGACGATGGTTAGAGCTTATAAAGGATTATGATTGCGAGATCCATTACCATCCGGGCAAAGCCAACGTGGTGGCCGATGCTCTTAGCCGGAAGGAGAGGCCCGAGCCGATTTGGGTGAAAGAATACCAACTGATCATGACCTCTGATGTAATGAAGCAAGTCAAGGAGTTTTAGGATGAGGCATTAAAAGAAGATCATCTAAACTCTGAAAGGGGTACGATGCATTTGGGTAATTGTTGACCGCTTGACGAAGAGTGCTTACTTCCTACCGATCCGCGAGACATATTCATCCGAGAGTTTGGCTGACCTGTTCATCAAGGAGATTGTAACTCGTCATGGTGTACCGGTGTCCATTATGTCTAATCGTGACACCCGGTTTACATCTAAATTCTGGAAGAAATTTCACGACGCCATGGGGACGAGGTTACATATTAGCATGGCTTATCATCCCCAAACTGATGGTCAGTCAGAAAGACCATTCAGACATTGGAGGACATGCTTTGGGCATGTGTAATCGATTTTGGTGGTAGTTGGGACGACCACTTACCGTTAGCCGAATTCTCATACAACAACAGCTATCATGCCAGCATTGGTATGCCACCATACGAGATGCTATACGGTGGGTGATGCAGAACACTCGTTTGTTGGGGTGATATTGGTCAGAAGGAATTGAGGAGCGTCGAGGTCATTGAGGCTACGACTGAGAAGCTTGAGAAGATTAAAGCCTTCATGAAGGCAGCTAAAGATAGGCAGAAGTCGTATGCCGATAAACGATGCAGACCAATCGAGTTCCAGGTGGGTGACCGGGTTATGTTGAAGGTCTCACCTTGGAAGGGTATTATCAGATTCAGGAAGCGGGGCAAGTTGAGCCCAAGATATATAGGCCCTTTCCGAATCATTGCTCGAGTAGAAGAGGTGGCCTATAGGTTGGAATTACCAGATGAGTTAAGTGGGATTCACCCGACATTCCATGTGTCTCATCTGAGAAAGTGTATAGCTAATGAAGACATGATTGTTCCACTGGAGGATACCGAAGTGGATGAAAGGCTCAATTATGTGGAGCAACTAGTGGCAATCATCGATCGCAAAGAGAAGAGGCTGAGAAATAAAGTGATTGCTCTTGTGCGTGTACAGTGGAAGCACATGAAGGGATCCGAATCTACGTGGGAAACTGAGGAGGAGATGAGGCAGCATTATCCTCGTCTGTTTGAGGAATAACAGGTTTCGGGGACGAAACCTATATAGGGGGGTGGACTTGTAACACCCGGTTATCTTTTTAAAAGACATGATATAAAGAATAAAAGAAAGAAATGCAATTAAGTCCAAGTGGAGGGACTAAAAGTGTAAAAAGGACAAAAATCTTTGAAAAGTTTGTGTAAAGGTGGGCATGGCCGCCCACCCTCACTTCACATCAACATCTTCTTCGGCTTTAGAGAGAGAAAGACAAGAGGAGAGCAGAAACTCTCGGCTTGTAAAGAAGAAGAAGAAGTAAACGAATTCAAGGTAGAATTCGTGTTTTTTACATGTTTATGACGGGTTTTATCCCGATTACATGCTTATGTGCTTATGTGTTTGTGTTTGTGCTCGGGTGTGCGTGTGTGGTGTTGTTTTTAGGTGTTTGAACTCATTGCTAGTGGGTTAGAAAGGAAGAAACACCCAAGTTGCATTAGGTGAGTTCTAGACCCCGGTTTTACTTGTTTTAAAGATCTTTGGAGCTGAAAATATGAAAATGGTTTTTATAAAGTCCATGTATGTTACCCGTATGCATTGTTCATGTTGTATGTTGATTTTGAATTGCTTATAGGTTTATTCATGTTTAGAATAACCAGGTTAAGCTTAGAACTGATGGGTTTGATGTTTGGGTTTTGAAAACATACTGGAAACATGTTGAACAGAAGGTCCTGCGCCTAGATAAGGCTCATGCGCTTAAAAATGCCTTAGAAAGAATTAAGTGTAATCCGTGCGCCCAAACAGTAGTCCATGCGCCTAAGATTACCTTAAAAATGTTTAAGTACAGCCCATGCGCCTGAACAGTGGCCCATGCGCCTGAATAGTGGCCCATGCGCCTGAACAGTGGCCCATGCGCCTGAACAGTGACCCATGCGCCTAGAAATGTTATCCGGACGACTAAGTGTAGGGCCATGCGCCCCAATAGTGCCATGCGCCCAAGTGGCTCATGCGCCTAAGTGTCCATACGCACAAATAGTGCCCATGCGCCTGATTAGTTCATGCGCCTAAGTGAAAATGTTTAAGTGTTGGCTGATGCACCTATATAGTGATGAAACGCCTGAATAGGGCTCATGCGCCCAAATAGTTCACATGCGCCTAAGCACATAGAAAATTTTACAGCATTTTATGGGAATCGTGCTTTAGGGTTTTGAACGAGGTTGACTAAGGGCTTATTAATGATGATGTTTCATGCATGATATGATTACTTATGATTGTTCCTTATTATTGTTATTGCTATTATTATTATTACTTATATTATGTGACTTTACGTGGTATGTTATTATCGTAACGTAAAGTATACGGTAATAATAAAGTGAAAGAGCAATAAAGAAAAGAAGAGGAACATTAATGAAAATGTTAACAAGTCTTGTAAGCTTACAGGGTACACGACCATGTTGTCGTTAGCTCAACTGTGCTGCGGGTTAGCTACCTATTATGCACACAGGGTCATCAATGAGATTGGCAGGACCTTTGCAGCGTGTCCTGGGTGATTGGGTTGGCCTTGTACATAGTACACAGAACCCTTTCGAGGGATACAGTTGACCCTTTCGGGGGATACAGTTGACCCTTTCGGGGGATACAGTTGACCCTTTTGGGGGATACAGTTGACCCTTTCGGGGGATATAGTTGACCCTTTCGAGGGATACAGTTGACCCTTTCGAGGGATATAGATGGCCCATCACCCGTTTTCCATCGCGCATATAGTTGGGGTATTGCTCACCGGTCCATACAGAAAGTGAAACATAAAGATAAAAGTATAGAACAGACAAGGCATACAGTAAAGAAAACAAACAATATTTGTTCATATAGTTGATGCGTGCTCGCATATACAGTACAGAGTTGTATTTTATAGAAAATAGTATTTTCTTATACAACATATAGAAAGTATTTTATTACTTATAGACTAGAGATCACTCAGCAATGCTGACTTTTATACATTTTCAGTTGGCAGGTAATTATTGCTGAGGATGGCACGAGGGTGAAGTTACTCGGCATGAAAAGTCTGACATCCATTCGTATTTTATGTTGATGTTGTTTTGTAATGCAATAAAACAATTTTTTTGTAATCAGTTAAACGATAATGTATTGTTCAACAACAGTGGTTTAAATGAAATGAATGGCTTTTGATAAATTATTTCCGCTGCTTAAGATTGTTTAATTGTAATGTTTAATGTTTTAACTGCTATGATTGACCAACTTTGAGGTTTCCGGGAACGGGGCCTTACATTAAGTAAATTAATAATGGAAGCTCAAAATGAGTTCGGGTTTGGGTTTTAACTTAGAAAGGCAGATGTTACATGTGCGACCGACTTTAACCCTATTTATACTGATTTTATCTTCAGTCGGGCGACTGGACCTATTCGCACGCTTTATTCGAGCGATTGGGGCTCAGTCGTGCGACTGGCTCAGTCGGTCACGTTCAATCGTGCGATGGGTTTCAGTCGTGCGACTGACTCAGTGGTCACACTCATTCGTGTGATTGGTTCATTATTGTGTAAGGCCCCGTTCCGGGACGCTTACAGCTGGTAGATCATTGCACATAAAAACATATATTTTCATCATATTACGTAAAAATGTTGCAACGGAAACATTTAAACAAAACATTCCATTTCAATATAATAGCTTTTGCAAAATAACACATCGTAATCCAATTACAAAACCCAAGTTGCATTTCATCACAAAAGCATTATAAATATGAGTGCCATCCAAAAGAGCTGAGTAGCCGCCTCGTGCCATCCTCAGCAACCATTACCTGCCAACTGAAAACACATAAAAGTTAGCATTGCTGAGAGAGTTCTAGTTTTATGATAAAACATACTTTTCTTTCGTTAAAACCGTTTATTACTTTCATGTGATCATACATCATACATATACATAGATAATAGTTATTATCTTCATCGTTCATTAACTTTCATTCATTCATTCGTTCGTTTATCATTACATTTTTTCCTTTCGTCAACACCATAAACTTTACCCTTCATGCTCATGGTACTGGGCCTAAGGCTATCATAGACCTTCATTCATGGTGCACAGCACATCTGGTCACAGTACCTAAGATAAAGTTCAGGTATACCATTGTCTTGTGCTATGCCTTTCAGGCTCATGGTACTGAACCTAAGCTTATCATAGACATTCATTCACGGTGCCCAACACCTCTGGCCACAGTACCTAAGGCAAGCAACAATGGCTCCATACAAATATTCAATCACAAAGAAAGACCCCGATGTGCATCCTCCTGGGGTAGTGAACCCGTACACCATTGGGTTAACAACTTACTAAGGGGCGTGTCCCGACATACAATGCTTGCAAGACTTTCATTACTTTCATCATTCATTAATGCATGCATTCATCATGTTCCACTTCTTATTATCTTTCACTTTACGTTACATAATACTTCATTTCATTCATTAACATTCATCGTAAAGCCACAAAAAGATAAAGATACATCATCATAAGGAACATCAACATGCACAGTCATCATCATATAGGGCAACATCATACATACATATCATGCATCATGCATAAACATGCAACATCATCATCATACCTAACATAACCTCTAAGGCCTCTACAATCATCTTACATGAACTTACGGAAATTCCACGTCAAAACCTATATCTGCACTTCTCTGAAAGTCAGTCATTAACTATGCTTTTCCTCGGGTACAACAACCCTATTGGGTTTATGGCCACCCTTCAGTCGCATGGCCTCAATGCGACTGAACATCATGCGAATGGACCAATGCGGATGAACACCAATGCGGATGAACACCCATGCGAATGACCTCGTGCGGATGAATCCTTATGCGAATGGACCTCATGCGGATGAAGCTAATGCGGATGAGCACTTTGTGACTGGACCCTCAATCGCATGACTCCCCATGCGACTGGCCCCCAATCATGCGAATGAGCTCTCAATCGTGCGAATGAACCCCAATCGCACCTCATTCGGCGTATGGCCTTCATTCGGTCGCCTAGCCCTAGCTAATGCAGAATGCAGTTCATCCCGAACCCAATCTGCCATTTTCAACCCCCAAGCTCATCCAAACCCATTCTAAGCCCAAATAAACCATCCTAAACCTTAGGAATGCATACCGCAACACCATTCAAGCACACACAAGCTCAAAACAAGACCCAAATGAATCATACACATACACACACTACACAAACGGGTTAAACACACACATACACACACACTTCAAAAACCCGATTTTAGATGTGTTCCAGCCCCCAAACCATTAAAAAACGTGTAAAAGAGGGGTCTTAGAACTCACACAAACGACCACAACGAGAAGAGCTTCAATTGGACCCGCTACACAATGATTTTGCTCTCTTGAATCAACCCGAACCAACCTTTTTCTCTTTTTTCTCCCTTTTTCTCTCTTCTCTTCCTTTATGTGGCAGAATTTTGGAGATGTGGGGAGGGTGTGGGCTGCCCTCCCCTCTTATTCTCCTTCTTTTCCGAACTTTCTCGCGTTTTGGCAAGTTTGGTCCCCTGACTTTGGACTTTATTTCTTTTTCTTCTTTCGTCGGCTTCAAAAAAATATCCGGGTGTTACAAGTCCACACCCTTATATAGGTTTCATCCCTGAAACCTGTTATTCCTCGAACAAACATGGGTAATGCTGCCTCATCTCTTCTTCAGTCTCCCACCTAGACTCGGATCCTTTCTTGTGCTTCCACTTTACACACACAGGAGGAACGCTTTATTTCGCAGCCTCTTCTCTTTTCGATCGATGATTGCCACTGGTTGCTCCAAATAATTGATCCATTCGTCTACTTCTATATCCTCCAGTGGAACAATCATGTCTTCATCTGCCAAGCACTTCCTTAGATGAGATACGTGGAATTCGGGTGAATTCCACTTAACTCATCTGGTAACTCCAATCTATAGACCACCTCTCCTACTCGAGCAATGATTTGGAAAGGGCCTATGTATTTCGGGCTCAACTTGCCCCGCTTTCGGAAGCGGATGCTACCCTTCCAAGGTGAGACCTTCAACATAACCGGTCACCCACCTGGAACTCAATCGCTCTGCGTCTTTTATCAGCATACGACTTCTGTCTATCTTTGGCTGCCTTCATGAAGGCTTTGATTCTTTCAAGTTTCTCAGTCGTAGCTTCGATCACCTTGACGCTCCCTAGTTCCTTTTGACCAATATCACCCCAACAGACGGGTGTTTTGTATCTCCTACCGTATAGCATATCATAAGGTGGCATTCCAATGTTGGCATGATAACTGTTGTTGTATGAGAATTCAGCTATCGGTAAGTGGTCATCTCAACTTCCCCCAAAATCAATAACATATGCTCGAAGCATGTCCTCCAATGTCTGAATGGTCCTCTCGGACTGACCATCAGTCTGGGGATGATAACCCGTGATAATATGTAACCTTGTCCCCATAGCGTCGTGGAATTTCTTCCAAAAGTTGGATGTAAACTGGGTGTCACGATCAGACACAATAGACACCAGTACGCCGTGACGAGTTATAATCTCTTTGATGAAAAGCTCCGCCAACCTCTCAGATGAATATGTCTCGCGGATCGGTAGGAAGTGAGCACTCTTTGTCAGACGGTCAAAAATCAGCCATATGGCATCACACCCTTTCAGAGTACGCGGCAGCTTCGTAATGAAATCCATGGTGATGTGCTCCCACTTCCATTCCGGTATATCCAAAGGTTGAATCTTTCCATACGGCTTTTGATACTCGGCCTTCACTTGTAAACAAGTAAGGCACTTACTCGCATACTCCACCATATCACGCTTCATACCCGGCCACCAATAATCTTTCTTCATGTCTTGGTACATCTTTGTTGCACCAGGATGAATAGAGTATCGAGTCTTGTGAGCTTCATCCATGATCTTCACCCGTAGATCCCCAAAACGAGGAATCCACATTGTCCAAACCGGGTTCTAACACCAAATGTGTTTTCACCCAATTCTGTGACCAGACCTCTCATTCTCTTAGAGTTAAGATGGTCTTCATTCAATGCCTCATCTTGAAACTCTTTAACTTGCTTCATCACATCCGAGGTCATGATCAGCTGATATCCTTTCACCCGAATCAGCTCGGGCCTCTCTTTTCGGCTAAGAGCGTCCACCACCACATTGGCTTTGCCCGGATAGTAGTGGATCTTACAATTGTAGTCCTTTATAAGCTCCAACCATCGTCTCTGCCTCATGTTAAAATTTTTCTACTCAAAGAAGTACTTCAAGATCTTGTGGTCAGTGAAAATGGTGCACTTCGTCCCGTAAAGTAGTGCCTCCAATCATTAGTGCGAAGACCACGGCTGCTAGCTCCAAGTCATGAGTAGGATAATTGACCTCATGAACCTTCAACTACCGGGATGCATAGGCTATAACCTTCCCTCTCTGCATTAACACGCATCCCAACCCCGAGTAGGAAGCATCAGAATAAACTACCAAATCTTCACTTCCATCGGGTAATGACAGAACAGGAGCTTGAGTCAATTTCATCTTCAGAACGCCTTCTCTTGAGCTTGATCCCATACAAACTTCACATTTTTTCGAGTCAACTTGGTTAGTGGAGAAGCGATCTTGGAAAAGTCTTGGTTGAATCTTTTGTAGTAGCCCGCCAAACCCAAGAAACTACGAATTTCGGATGGCGTCTTTGAAGACTTCCATTACATCACTTCCTCCACCTTTTCCGGGTCCACCATAATCCCGTCGGGATTCACCACATGACCCAAGAACTGAACTTCACGCAACCAAAATGCACACTTGGAGAACTTGGCGTACAACTTCTCCTTTCTCAACGTCTCCAAAACCTCTCTAATATGACTGACGTGCTCGATCTCGCTCTTCGAATAAATCAGAATATCATCAATGAACACAATCACTGATTTATCCAACATTGACCAACACACACGGTTCATTAGATCCATAAAAGCAGCTGGCACGTTGGTCAAACCAAATGACATAACGAGAAACTTGTAGTGACCTTAACGCGTGCGGAAAGCTGTTTTAGGGATGTCTTGCTCCTTCACCTTCAACTGATGGTAGCCAGATTGAAGGTCGATCCTTAAAAACCAACTGGCACCTTGAAGCTGATCGAACAAATCGTCTATTCTCGGTAAGGGGTATCAGTTCTTCACTGTCAACTTGTTCAACTCCCGGTAGTCAATACACATTCTCATACTACCGTCTTTTTCTTCTTCAAAAATAGGACCGGAGCACCCCAAGGAGAGATACTCGGTCTAATGAACCCCTTATCAAGCAGCTCTTGCGACTGCTCCATTAACTCTTTCATCTCCGTCGGAGCCAACCAATACGATGCTTTGGCAACAGGTTGGGCACCCGGTATCAGATCAATCTAAAACTCGATCTCTCTGTCAGGTGGCACTCCTGGTAAGTCTTCTGGGAACACATCTGGAAAGTCACACACAATCGGTACATCAGACAATTGTGGTGTTGGCATATCCACATCCTTTACATAGGCCAAACAGGTGCTACATCCACGCCTCATACACTTTCCCACCACCGCCATTGAGATCGCTTTCGGGATCGTCGTGAACCGATGATGCCATAAACAGTTACCGAACTCCCGTCAGGCGCTGTCAACGAAATCATCTTCTTGCGACACACAATGTTCGCCTCGGAGTCTGCCAACTAATCCATCCCAAGAACCAAATCGAAACCACCTAAGGTCATCACGAACGGTCTAACCAGAAACTTATGAGCTTCTAGTTCCACATCATAGTTCTCTATCATCTCAGAAATCCTAGTAGACTTACCTATGTTAGTTTCTACATCAAAGGGTGTATCATTACGTCTACTATTAATAGGCAGCTTAGCATAGAAAGCAGCAGAAATAAAACTTTTACTAGCACCAGAATCGAACAACACAGAAGCTAAAGTTTGGTTCACTAGAAACATATCGGACACAACATCAAGGTCCGTCCTAGCTTCCTCCTATGTCATGGTGAATGCCCTGGCGCTCGCCCTCGGTCCTTCACTTCCCGTCTTCTTCACCCCGGAACCCTCGGCCCTCGAGTTCTTACAATCCTTACTTATGTGACCCTCTTCACCACTAGTAAAGCACCGTACCGTATGACAGTCCCTTGCTATGTGCCGCGCCTTCCCACATTTAAAGCACAAGTTCGACCCCAGCCTACATTCCCCACTATGCTCTCTCCCACACTTCTTCATACCCGCACCTGATGTGGCCACACGATGGTCGTCCACCCGTGCCTTCTTGTTACCCGTCGAGGCATCACCCTGACCAAACCTCTTCCCATTCCAGTTTCGATCACCACCCTTCCTGCCACCTTCAGCCACCACCACCACGACCCTCTCATCGTACAGTCTCCCCGCCAAATCCACTGTCGACCTAAACGTGCTCGGCTGGGCAGCGATCATGTGCCTGCGGATGTCCGTGGCAAGCCCTGAATGTATCTTTTAATCTGTCGTGACAGAGGTGTCACCTGATCCCGCACCAGACGTGCCATCTCGTTGAACTTTGTGGTGTACTGCTGGTGTGTCATGGTTCCCACCTCCAGCTGCAGGAATTATCTCTCAACCTTATCCATTTCTCTATGAGGACAAAACTCCCCAATCACCAACTTCTTCAGTTTAGACCATCTCATTCTCCCGATTGCCCGACTACCCTCAGCTTGGACAATATTGTCCCACTAGTATAACGCTGAGTCCACAAATGAATAGGTAGCAAACTTCACCTTTTGGTCCTCCCGGCACTCGCTGATATTTAAAACATCTTCCATTTCTCTCACCCATCGATGAGCAGTAGCAGCAGTGCCATTTCCATAAAAAGTAGGGGGCTTGCATCGTTGAAATGCCCTATAGTTACAGCCTCATGTCACCTCCTATACTGCCTTTTCTTCCTCATCCTCTTCTTCATCATCAGATGAATCGTTTCAGGCTCCAGTTGCTCCTGTCCTCACCGAGGACCTATTCCTCTCTTTCATTTCCCCTTCCCATACACCACCTCCACCACGAGAAGCTTTTGAAGATCTACCACCGGCCATTCACACGCACGCTGAAAGATTCAAACACCAACATGGTCATTCAAGGAAACAACTCAGTTTATGTCAAGTATAGTAAGTCCCTAATTACAGTGGCCAGTTGTGATTAGCCACTTACTTTACTCTTCATACCCCAAGCATTACCTGTCCTTACTATATTAGTATTTAAATCTACAAACACATACCACATACCATGCGCACATAATACGGTTAACATTAAAGAAAATACCTGATGGCACGCAGCTACTCAGATTGGCATCCCTTCCTTTTCCGTCCCATTCTCAGTTTAAGTTAAGGTTTATTTTAAAATTTTACCCATTTCACTTAAACTTTGGCTTTGATACCAATTTGTAAGGCCCTGTTCACGGAACGCTTACAACTGGTAAATCATTGCACATAGAACATATATTTTTATCATATTATGTAAAAATGTTACAGCAGAAACATTTAAACAAAACATTCCATTTCAATATAATAGCTTTTGTAAAATAATACATCGTAATCCAATTACAAAACCCAAGTTGCATTTCATCATAAATGCATTATAAATATGGGTGTCATCCAAAGAGCTGAGTAGCCGCCTCGTGCCATCCTTAGCAACCATTACCTGCCAACTGGAAAAACATAAAAGTCAGCGTTGCTGAGTGAGTTCTAGCTTTATGATAAAACATACTTTTCTTTCGTTAAAACCGTTTATTACTTTCATGCGATCATACATCATACGTACACATAGATAATAGTTATTATCTTCATCGTTCATTAACTTCTGTTCATTCATTCATTCTTACTTTCATTTGTTCGTTCATCATTACATCTTTTCCTTTCGTCAACACCATGAACTTTACCCTTCATGCTCATGGTGCTGGGCCTAAGCCTATCATAGACCTTCATTCACGGTGCACAGCACCTCTGGCCACAGTACCTAAGATAAAGTTCAGGTATACCATTGTCTTGTGCTATGCCCTTCATGCTCATGGTACTGAACCTAAGCCTATCATAGACCTTCATTCACGGTGCCCAAAACCTCTGGCCATAGTACCTAAGGTAAGCAACAATGGTTCCATACAAATGGTCAATCACGAAGAAAGACCCTGATGTGCATCCTCCCGGGGTAGCGAACCCGCACACCGTTGGGCTAACACCTTACTAAGGGGCGTGTCCCGACATACAATGCTTGCAAGACTTTTGTTACTTTCATCATTCATTAATGCATGCATTCATCATGTTCCACTTCTTATTATATTTCAATGTACGTTACATAATACTTCATTTCATTCATTAACATTCATCGTAAAGTCACGAAAAGATAAACATACGTCATACTAAGGAACATCAACATGCACAGTCATCATCATATAGGGCAACATCATACATACCTATCATACATCATGCATAAACATGCAACATCATCATCATGCCCAACAAACCTCTAAGGCCTCTACAATCATCTTACATGAACTTACGGGAACTTCCACGTCAAAACTTACATCTGCACTTTCTCCCGAAAAGTCAGTCATTAACTATGCTTTTCCTCGGGTACAACAGCCCTATTCGGGCGTATGGCCACCCTTCAGTCGCATGGTCTCCATGCGACTGAATATCATGCGAATGGACCAATGCAGATGAATACCAATGCGGATGAACACCCATGCAAATTGTCACACCCCAACCTTGACGACGGAAACGTCGAGGTGTGAGGGTTAAGATCGTTCACAACCACATAACGCTATTAATAATCCAAATATATATTAATCATAAGTTCCAATTGTGCCATTACAACTAAAAGTCTCAAACAAAGAAAACATCATGCATAAAAGTTAAATGTAACAAGTCCATCTATTTATTTTTATCTAGGTCCAATCCTAGATGTGATAAGCTTCAAAGAGTAGTAATCAAGCTTAAGTATTTCCTGAAACATGTTAAAAATAGAAAGTCAACAATTATGTTGGTGAGATTTCTATAGTTTACAATACATAGATATATAAAAGATGGCAATTCATGTTGTAAGTTAGAGAACAAAGTAAAATAGGATGTAAGACAGAATGCACAATCAAACCTTGACAAATTTTTACAAGTCTCAAACGTTTACAAGTATATACGATTAGCTAAGTGTACTTGGATTAACCAAGCAGGCTTGTCAAGCCATAGATGTATGACGTCGCCAAGCTAGCAATAGTTAATGATTGTACATATATTCGACATTACATGGTAGCTACAAAGTTCAACTAACCACAACATACATGTGAAATGCCATAAGTTTACAAGAATCAAACGTTTTTAAAAGTGCAAAGTTTATAATGTAACATGTTTCACCCCAAAAGTGTGGAAATATAAAAATGGGTATAGAAATACTCATTTTATCAATAAGTATAGAATAACGATTAATAAGAAACTGTAACATCCATAATTTTTCCAAGTTAAAACTCAAACCCGAACTCATTTTGAGCTTCCATTACTAATTTACTTAATAAATGGATCAAATACATTAAATATGTAATAAACTTATTAATTGATAAATAATTCTTTTTCATAAAATTATAAAGTTTATTAATCATGCTATAACAAATAAATAAATGGAAAAGACTTATTAAAACTTATAAAGTTATAAATGAAATAAACTTATAAAGTTTTATTAGTAATTATGAATTTTAAATACTAAAAATAAATAATCAAATTATAAAGTTTACAAGTTTTATAAAAGTTATAAAGATTAACAAATAAATAATTTGATTGATTATTCAAATTAGTTTTATAAAGTCTATAAATATTTTATAAAAAAGTTGTTAAAATTAAAGTCTTTAAGAATTTAAATTTTAAATTAGAATTATTCTTTTATTTATTTAATTATTTAATTTTATATTTATTTCAAATTCAATCATAACCCCCTTTTAAAGACTTATAAATCACCATTAACACCATTCATAACCTCCTCCTAACCTCAAGTATAAAAGCAAGGCTTAGGCTCACTTTTCATTTGCTCATTCTCTAAAAATCTCACTCTCATATCTTTTTTTCATCTATTGGTTATGATCAATTTAAATAATTTTATTTTACAAGAGATTTCAAGAATTCTTAATACTAAGGTAATCTTTATTGCTTTTATATTATACATTTTAATCATCCTAACATCCATTGTTTTCATGACTTTATGTTCTTACTATTATTCTTTCTTCTACCAAATCTCTTTTTATTTTAATAATTATCATTTGATAATTAACATTTTAATAATCACTAATCATATAATAATCACTAACATACCTAAATTAAGCTAACAACACACTAACATAAACAAAGAATCCCGTTTGCATATGGACGGCTATGCCGCCGCATTCGGTTATTGCACAAGATTATTTTCTAAATGATGGCTATGCCAAATTTTTATAATATTTTTATAACTCAAATGAAGACTAATATACCATATATTGACATAATGAATTGTTCTAACCCGTTTCATGTATTAACAATTTTAAAAGTGCACATAAGTACCTTACTACAATTCTGGCAGAATATTATCTTTCAACTGACCATAACTTGATCATAAAAAACTAACTTTGAGTAAAATCAGACTCCAATGTTAATTTCATTGAATTTCCTTTTCAACGACAGTTTATACGTCTTCAAAATCAATCGGACGACTCAACAATAGCCTTCACAGATAAGTGCGCATTTCAGCACCTTCTGTCTTGTGATGCTTGTTTGACCTATTTAAAAATATTTATATAAAATTGTTTCTGAATGAAAGTTGTCCGGGAGACTTTGAACTAATCAAGTATAAATTTTTATAATTTTATGAAACCGTTTCTATTTTTTAAACCTGTTCAAACACATACCAAACATTCTGTCCAGAATCTAAAATTGATGCAATAATCCTTTCTCAATCTACCTTTGCTTTTAGCATTCTCTAGACGTCCTAACTTCTTGTAATGAATTCCAACCTCAGTGTTTTTTTATCCTTTAGGACATCACCTTTCACTCTTGACATACAAGCTTTCTTATGTACTTTACAACATCACCGTACTTGTGAGTTTTCATGTGAGTTCTCCATGCACCCTTTTTACTTATTTCACACCTTTTGGAGTGAAACATGTTAACCTTATAAACTTACACTTGTAAAAATCTTGATACTTGTAAATACATATGCAATTCATCTTTACCTTTAGTCATGGTTATTTGTGTTATTGTAAGTCTTATATGAGATACATATTTTGTTTACAATCATTAACTATTGCTAGCCTGGCGACGTCTTAGATCTTTGGGCCTGACAAGCCTATTTGGTGCTAAATTCGATGTATTTCCGACTCCTGATGACGTATGCTTGTTCATCATGGGAACCAAGTACACTTAGTCAATCTTATATACTTGTAATCAAGTCGAGGTTTGGTTGTAACCGTAGTGTTCTATAAGCTTGCTAACTCGTAACCGTGGACATGAATTGCTACTTGTAGCCCTTTTATATATACACATATATGCATGTGTTTAAACCATAGGAACTCACCAACTTTATAATTGACCCTTTGTTTTTAACATGTTTCAGGTTTCCTACTTGAAGATCTTCTTGTGCTCATATAGGATTTGGACCTAGTTAAATTGAAAGTCTTATGTTATTGGTGTATCTTGATTGTTTTGTAATTACTTATTTGTCTTGTAATGTTAATGAATAATAACATTTAATATTATTTCAACTTAATTAGTTCCATGTGCTATGAGTAATCATCTCCCATTCGTCCGCCCCGATGATTCCGCCATCGTCGGGGTGTGACAGATTGGTATCAGAGCCATGGTTATAGGGATTTAGGTTATTAGAAATGGAATGACCTAGACTATAACCTTTACAAATGAGTCCTCTCATGTATTTTATATGCTTAGATTGGATTTTATGTGCCTTAAATGTTTATATTTGATTATGTGATTATATGCCTTATGTGTTTATGCTTATACCTTGAATCTTATCAATACACACACGAACCTTAAATTATATTCTAAGGTATTATATGCCTAAATCAAATGGTTTTCAAAATGTTCTTTGAATTTTTATTCGTGGTTTTCAAGTCTCGTCAAAGTCTATGTTCTATAGCTTGAAACATGTAATGCTGGAAGAGTGGGATGCTTGTTTCTTGAGGTGTTCTGTCTAGGCAAGGTATTCATATAAATCCAAATCAACCGATGGATCTGTTTACCTTACCTGGGAACTCTTGGGGTGAGTATCCGCTTATAGGTACGCAGGTCTTCATTAAAGTTGTAGTTGACTTAATACTTTGATAAGTCAAACGTAATGTTTTTGGTTTGTAAACCGAACGTTACACTCGAAACATTTTGTTATTTTGACTCGTTTCTTCACTGATTTTGTTCCCTTGAATCTTAAACTCATTATCCCATTTCTCTTAATGACCTTTAAAATTCTTTCTAAACGCTTTCCCCTCAAAACCACTCTTATCTTGAAAACCTATTACAATGATGGTCTACTTCTAAATTGAATCTTTAATCTTAACAAAAACGATTCTCGTATCACGTTAAACTAATGGAACTTTGAAAATCTCAACGAAATATTAAACAAGAATTGATCATCTAAGAACCTTGTTAAATTTATTTGCTTGAGAAGCTCTTATGAAATTTATAACCCATCCAAAAATATCTTGAACTTATTTATCATGTTCGTTAAGTCGAGTTACGTATCGATCTAAAACTTGGTGTTGTATTCGTGATAAAACCTTCCTAATCGTCTTAAACCATCTAGAATATAAAATTTATCAATTAAATTCTAAACTAATGATCTTGTACCTTTTGCCAAGAAACACATGAAATCATGAATCATGAAATTGAACAAACTTAAGCATAGAAAAACATTATAATTAAATTTGTTGAATTTAAACGCCTCCAAGAGTTCCGTTGTGAACGTGAAATGAAATCCAAGTCTTTTCGTCTCCTTGAAATTAGCCCATTGTGATTAAATTTCGGGACGAAATTTCTTAAAGTATGGAAGACTATAACATCCACCATTTTTCCAAGTTAAAACACAAACCCGAACTCATTTTGAGCTTCCATTACTAATTTACTTAATAAATGGATCAAATACATTAAATATGTAATCAACTTATTAATTGATAAATAATTCTTTTTTTATAAAATTATAAATTTATTAATCATGCTATAACAAATAACTAAATGGAAAAGACTTATTAAAACTTATAAAGTTATAAAATGAATTTTAAAAACTTATAAAGTTTTTGTAAGGCCCGTTCCGGGACGCTTACAGCTGGGTTCTCATCGCACATAAAACATATGATTACATTAGTATTTAATAAATCGCAGCGGAAAACTAAAACAAACTTTCATTTCCATGTAAATGCTTTTGCAAACTATACAACATTCATTACAAAAGTTTGTTCGCATTACAATGCAAAAACATTAATCAAAAGAATGCCATCTCAAAAGAGCTGAGTAGTCGCCCGTGCCATCCTCAGCAATCACTACTGCCAACTGGAAACAAATCGAAGTCAGTTGCTGAGTGAGTTCTAGTTTTATAAATAAAACATACTTTACTTTCAGATAAAAACCGTTCGTACTTTTACATGATCACACATCATACGTACACATAGATAATATCATTATTACTTTCTTCATTCGTTCATTCGTTCTTTCATTACCTTACTTGCGCATCGGACATCATCCCAACCAATACCATGTGCTACACCCCGTTAGTCGTAGCTACCGGGCCGAAGTCAACAAATGACAGCTAAACGTATGCCACGGTACTAGGAGTAACCATCAGTCTTAGCTACTGGGCCGAAGTCAACGAATGACAGCTAAACGTATGCCTCAGTACTAGGGGTGAGCGGTAGAGGTTCTACATTTAGGGTCAATCACCAAGAAGGACCCCGTATCCGATGTGTGCAAGACGTTTCATTCGTTCATTAATACATGCATTCGTTCATCATGTTCCTCTTCTTTATCTTTCACTTTACGTTACATAATACTTCGTTCATTCATCATAACAAGTAAAGCCACAGGAAAAGATTATACATCACATTAGGAACATAAACATGCATCAACATCACATCATACATGGCAACATCATACATACATAATGTACAACATCATCACCCTCATCATGCCCAACATGCTTCTAAGACCTCGATCGTCATCTTAAAAACTCTTATGGGAACCTTTACATCAACGCTTACATCTGCACCTTCCCCCGAAAGTCAGAAGTCAATCTACACCTTCCTCGGTTCACAGCCCTATTCGGGCGTATGGACCCTTCTTCGCATGGAGTGCGATTGAACTAATACGGATGAACACCTATGCGAATGAACACCCAGTCGTGCGAATGGACCCTCAGTCGCATGACCCCCATGCGACTGGCCCTCCAGTCGTGCGAATGACCCCAATTGTGCGAATGGACCCCAATCGCACCCTAATCGGCCGTATGACCTCCATTCGGCCTCCAGTCGGTCGCCTAGCCCTAACTGATGTAGAATGCAGTTCAACCCGACTGCAGCCGAGGGTTTTCGGCCCCCAAACTCATCTAAACCCATTTTTAGCCTAAATCGACCATCCTAAACCTTAGGGATGCATACCATAACATCATTCAAGCACAACCAAGCAAGAAATCAAGCCACAATCGCGTCATACATATACGTACACATACACAAACGGGTCAACTTACACACATACGAAAAACTCGATTTCAGATGTTTTCCGGCCCCAAATCGTTTGAAAACAAGTAAAAGAGGGGTCCTAGAACTCACGTAAACGAGCACAATGACAAGAGCTTCGATTCGGCTTGCTTCACGACGATTTTGGCGACCCGAACCGACCCGAACCAACACTTTTTCCTCTTTTTCCCTTCTTTCTTCTCTATTCTCCTCTTTGTGAGCTGAAATGTGAGTGTGGGGAGAGTGGGCTGCCCTCTCCCTACATATGTCACCATATTTTCCAATTTTTCTTCGTTGGCGTTTTTGGTCCCCTCGACTTTTGGACTTTATTTTCTTTTCTTTCGCCACCGGCTTCAAATATAAATATACGGGTGTTACAAGTCCACCCCCCTTAAATAGGTTTCGTCCTCGAAACCTGTTATTCGTCGAACAAACATGATAATGCTGTCTCATTTCTCTTCGGTCTCCCACGTTGACTTGGATCCCTTCCTGTGCTTCCACTGTACACGCACAAGAGGAACCACTTTATTCCTTAGCCTCTTTTCTTTACGATCGATGATTGCCACTGGTTGCTCCACATAATTGAGCCTTTCATCTATTTCAATGTCCTCCAGTGGAACAATCATGTCTTCATCAGCTATACACTTTCTCAGATGAGATACATGGAATGTCGAGTGAATCCCACTTAACTCATCTGGCAACTCCAATCTATAGGCCACCTCCCCTACTCGAGCAATGATTCGGAAAGGGCCTATATATCTTGGGCTCAACTTGCCCCGCTTTCTGAATCTGATAATACCCTTCCAAGGTGAGACCTTCAGCATAACCCGTCACCCACCTGGAACTCAATTGGCCTACGTCGCTTATCGGCATACGACTTCTGTCTATCCTTGGCTGCCTTCATGAAGGCTTTAATCTTTTCAAGCTTTTGTCGTAGCCTCGATTACCTCGCTCCCCAATTCCTTCTGACCAATATCACCCCAGCAAACGGGTAATCTGCATCTCCTACCGTATAGCATCTCATATGGTGGCATACCATACTGGCATGATAGCTGTTGTTGTATGAGAATTCGGCTAACGGTAAGTGGTCATCCCAACTTCCACCAAAATCGATCACACACGCCCGAAGCATGTCTTCCAGTGTCTGAATGGTCCTTTCTGACTGACCATCAGTCTGGGGATGATAAGCCGTGCTAATATGTAACCTCGTCCCCATAGCGTCGTGGAATTTCTTCCAAAATTTAGATGTAAACCGAGTGTCACGATCAGACACAATAGACACCGGCACACCATGACGAGCTACAATTTCCTTGATGAACAGATCAGCCAGCCTCTCAGATGAATACGTCTCGCGGATCGGTAGAAAATGAGCGCTCTTCGTCAGACGATCAACTATCACCCATACGGCATCGTACCCTTTCGGGGTACGTGGCAGCTTCGTAATGAAGTCCATGGTGATGTGCTCCCATTTCCATTCTGGTATATCCAAAGGTTGTATCTTCCCATACGGCTTTTGATGCTCTGCCTTCACCTGTAAGCAAGTAAGGCACTTACTCACATACTCCACCACCGTCGCGCTTCATACCCGGCCACCAATAATCTTTCTTCATGTCATGGTACATTTTCGTGGCACCAGGATGAATGGAGTATCGAGTCTTGTGGGCTTCATCCATTATCTTCACCCGTAGATCCCCAAAACGAGGAATCCACACACGACCGAATCGAGTTCCACCTGAGTGTGTTTTCACCCAATTCCCCAACCAACCTCTCATTCTTTCCGATTTAAGGTGGTCTTCTTTCAATGCCTCATCTTGCAACTCCTTAACTTGCTTCATCACATCGGAGGTCATGATTAATTGATAAGCTTTCACCCGAATCGGTTCGGGCCTTTCCTTCCGGCTAAGGGCATCCGCCACCACATTAGCTTTGCCTGGATGGTAATGGATCTCGCAATCATAATCCTTTATAAGTTCCAACCATCTCCTCTGCCTCATGTTCAGATCCTTTTGCTCGAAGAAGTACTTCAAGCTCTTATGATCGGTGAATATGGTGCACTTCGTCCCGTAGAGATAGTGCCTCCAAATCTTTAGTGCAAAGACCACGGCTGCTAGCTCCAAGTCATGAGTGGGATAATTACCTCATGGACTTTCAATTGTCGGGATGCATAGGCTATAACCTTCCCTCTCTGCATTAACACACACCCCAACCCTGAGTAGGAAGCATCAGAATACACCACCAGATCTTCACTTCCATCGGGTAATGACAGAACAGGAGCTCGAGTCAGTCTTGCCTTTAGCTCTTCGAACGCCTTCTCTTGAGCTTGACCCCATACAAACTTCACATCCTTTCGGGTCAACTTAGTTAGTGGAGAAGCGATCTTAGAGAAGTCTTGGATGAATCTTCTATAGTAGCCCGCCAAGCCCAAGAAACTACGGATCTCGGATGGCGTCTTTGGTGACTTCCATTGCATAACCGCCTCCACCTTCGCCGGTCAACCATAATCCCGTCAGGATTCACCACATGACCCAAAAACTGAACTTCGCGCAACCAAAATGCGCACTTGGAGAATTTAGAATACAATTTCTCCCTTCTCAACGTCTCTAGAACCTCTCGAATGTGACCGGCATGCTCAATCTCGCTCTTCGAATAAATCAGGATATCATCAATAAACACAATCACTGATTTATCCAACATAGGCCGACACACACGGTTCATCAGATCCATAAAAGCAGCTGGCGCGTTGGTCAAACCAAAGGACATGACAAGAAACTCGTAATGGCCATAGCGCGTACGGAAAGCTGTTTTAGGGATATCTTGCTCCTTCACCTTCAACTGATGATAACCAGATCGAAGATCTATCCTCGAGAACCAACTAGCACCCTGAAGCTGATCGAACAAATCATCTATCCTCGGTAAGGGGTAGCGGTTCTTCACTGTCAACTTGTTCAGTTCGCGGTAGTCAATGCACATCCTCATACTACCATCCTTCTTCTTTACAAATAGGACCGGAGCACCCCAAGGAGAGATACTCGGTCTAATGAACCCCTTATCAAGCAGCTCTCGCAACTGCTCATCAACTCTTTCATCTCGGTTGGAGCCAACCGATATGGTGCCTTGGCAACAGGTTGGGCACCCGGTATCAGATCAATCTGAAATTCAATCTCTCTGTCCGGTGGCACTCCTGATAAGTCTTCTGGAACACATCTGGAAAGTCACACACACCGGTACATCGGCTAGTTGTGGTGTTGGTGTATCCACATCTTTTACATAGGCCAAGTAAGCACTACATCCACGCCTCATACACTTTCCCGCCACCGCCATTGAGATCATCTTCGGGATCGTAGTAACCCGATCACCATAAACCGTTACCAAACTTCCGTCAGCGCTATCAACCGAACCATCTTCTTGCGACACACAATGTTCGCCTCGAATCTGCCAACCAATCCATCCCAAGAACCAAATCAAAACCACCCAAGGTCATCACAAACGGTCTAACAGGAAACTTATGACCCTCAAGTTCCACATCACAATTCTCTATCATCTCAGAAATCCTGGTAGACTTACCTATGGTAGTTTCTACATCAAAGGGCGCATCACACACGTCTACTACTAACAGGCAGCTTAGCACAGAAAGCAGCAGAAATAAAACTCCTACTAGCACCAGAGTTAAATAACACAGAAGCTAAAGTCTGGTTCACTAGAAACGTACCGGACACAACGTCAGGGTCCGTCCTAGCCTCCTCCTGTGTCATGGTGAACGCCCTGGTGACGCCCTGGCGCTCGCCCTCTCGGTCCATCACTTCCCGTCTTCTTCACCCCTGAACCCTCAATCCTCACTTCTTACAATCTCTGCTCATATGACCAGTTTCCCCACAGTTAAAACATTTGCTCGACATGCAATCCTTTGCCATATACCCTGTCTTCCCACACTTGAAGCACAAGTTTGACCCAAACCTACATTCCCGCTGTGCTCCCTTCCACACTTGCCACACCTTTTCGACCCCGCACTTGATGTGACCACACGGCGTTCATCCACCCGTGCCTTTTTATTACCCATCGGGGCATCACCCACGACCAAACCGTTTCCCGTTCCAGTTCTGATCACCACCACCCTTCTTACTTGCTTCGGTCACCACCACCTCCCGCTCATCATACAGCCTCCCTGCAAATCAACCGCCGACCTAAACGTGCTTGGCCGGGCAGCGATCATATGCCAACGAACATCCACCGGTAAACCCTGAATGTACCTCTTGATTTTCCAAGTAGAGGCGTCACCTGATCAGGCACAAGCCGTGCCATTTCATTAAACTTGGTGGTATATTGCTGGTGTGTCATGGTTCCAGCCTCCAACTGTAAAAACTCCCTTTCCAACTTGTCCATTTCCCGATGAGGACAAAATTCCTCAATCACCACCTTCTCAGCTCAGGCCATTTCATTTTCCCAATGGCTCTACTACCCTCAGCTTGGACAATGTTGTCCTACCAGCACAGAGCTGAATCCACAAAAGAGTGGGTAGCAAACTTCACCTTTTGGTCCTCTTGACACTCTCGCTGATATCGAGAACAGCTTCCATTTCCCTCACCCCACCGGTGAGCAGCTGCAGCGGTGCCGTTTCCATCAAAAGTAGGGGGCTTGCATCTCATAAAGCCCCATAATTACATCCTCGCACTGCCTCTGGCACAGGCTCTTCTTCTTCCTCTTCATCATCAGATAGAACCGTTTCCGGCTCTGGTTGTTCCCGTCCTCCAGAGGATCTGTTTCTTTCTTTCCTTTCCCCTTCTCGTACAGCCTTAATAACTTCGGTCACCACAGACGGTAAGATCGTCTGCATGACCTGATGTACTTCTTCCACAACAGCCTCCTTTACTGAGGCCTCAGATTGGCGCTTTCGTCGCCACCCTCCGGATGAGGGATCTCTGGTTCCTCATGAACCACCCTCTCAACTCTGGGTCTCCCTCTCTTAGGTCGCGGTTCAGCACCGTGACCCCCACCCCTAGAAGCTTTCGAAGATCTACCTCCGGCCATCACACGCACACTGAAAGATTCAAACACCAACACGGTCATTCAATGAAATAACTCAGTTTATGTCAAGTATAGTAAGTCCCTAATTACAGTGGCCAGTTGTGATTAGCCACTTACTTTACTCTTCATACCCCAAGTATTACCTGTCCTGACTACATCAGTATTTAAACCTACATATAACACATAACACATACCATGCGCACATAAAACCGGTTAACTTTACAAAAATACCTGATGGCACGCAACTACTCAGTTTGGCATTCCATTCCCTTTCCGTCCCATTCTCAGTTTAAGATTAGGTTTATTCTGAAAATTTACCCATTTCACTTAAACTTTGGCTCTGATACCAACTTGTAAGGCCCCGTTCCCGGGACGCTTACAGCTGGGTTCTCATCGCACATAAAACTATAATTACATTAGTATTTAATAAATCGCAGAGGAAAACTAAAACAACTTTTATTTCCATGTAATGCTTTTGCAAACTAATACAACATTCATTACAAAATAGTTTGTTCGCATTACAATGCAAAAACATTAATAAAAAGAATGTCATCTCAAAAGAGCTGAGTAGTCGCCCGTGCCATCCTCAGCAATCACTACCTGCCAACAGGAAACACATCAAAGTCAGCGTTGCTGAGTGAGTTCTAGTTTTATAATAAAACATACTTTACTTTCAGATAAACCGTTCGTACTTTTACATGATCACACATCATACGTACACATAGATAATATCATTATTATCTTCTTCATTCGTTCATTCGTTCTTTCATTACCTTACTTGCGCATCGGACATCATCCCAAACCAATACCATGTGCTACACCCCGGTTAGTCGTAGCTACCGGGCCGAAGTCAACAAATGACAGCTAAACGTATGCCACGGTACTAGGAGTAACCATCAGTCTTAGCTACTGGGCCGAAGTCAACGAATGACAGCTAAACGTATGCCTCAGTACTAGGGTGAGCGGTAGAGGTTCTACATTTAGGGTCAATCACCAAGAAGGACCCCGTATCCGATGTGTGCAAGACGTTTCATTCGTTCATTATACATGCATTCGTTCATCATGTTCCTCTTTCTTTATCTTTCACTTTACGTTACATAATACTTCGTTCATTCATCATAACAAGTAAAGCCACAGGAAAGATATTATACATCACATTAAGGAACATAAACATGCATCAACATCACATCATACATGGCAACATCATACATACATAATGTACAACATCATCACCCTCATCATGCCCAACATGCTTCTAAGACCTCGATCGTCATCTTAAAAACTCTTATGGGAACCTTTACATCAACGCTTACATCTGCACCTTCCCCCGAAAGTCAGAAGTCAATCTACACCTTCCTCGGGTTCAACAGCCCTATTCGGGCGTATGGACACCCTTCAGTCGCATGGAGTGCGATTGAACTAATACGGATGAACACCTATGCGAATGAACATCCAGTCGTGCGAATGGACCCTCAGTCGCATGACCCCCATGCGACTGGCCCTCCAGTCGTGCGAATGAACCCCAATTGTGCGAATGGACCCCAATCGCACCCTAATCGGCCGTATGGCCTCCATTCGGCCTCCAGTCGTCGCCTAGCCCTAACTGATGTAGAATGCAGTTCAACCCGACTGCAGCCGAGGGTTTTCGGCCCCCAAACTCATCTAAATCCATTTTAAGCCTAAATCGACCATCCTAAACCTTAGGGATGCATACCATAACATCATTCAAGCACAACCAAGCAAGAAATCAAGTCACAATCGCGTCATACATATACGTACACATACACAAACGGGTCAACTTACACACATACGAAAAACTCGATTTCAGATGTTCTCCGGCCCCAAATCGTTTGAAAACAAGTAAAAGAGGGGTCCTAGAACTCACCTAAACGAGCACAATGACAAGAGCTTCGATTCGGCTTGCTTCACGACGATTTTGGCGACCCGAACCGACCCGAACCAACACTTTTTCCTCTTTTTCCCTTCTTTCTTCTCTATTCTCCTCTTTGTGAGCTGAAATGTGAGTATGGGGAGAGTAGGCTGCCCTCTCCCTACATATGTCACCACATTTCCCAATTTTTCTTCGTTGGCGGGTTTGGTCCCTCGACTTTTGGACTTTATTTTCTTTTCTTTCGCCACCGGCTTCAAAATAATAAATATCCGGGTGTTACAGTTTTATTAGTAATTATGAATTTTAAATACTGAAAATAAATAATCAAATTATAAAGTTTACAAGTTTTATAAAAGTTATAAAGATTAACAAATAAATAATTTGAATGATTATTCAAATTGGTTTTATAAAGTCTATAATATTTTATAGAAAAAGTTGTTAAAATTAAAGTCTTTAAGAATTTAAATTTTAAATTAGAATTATTCTTTTATTATTTAATCATTTAATTTTATATTTATTTCAAATTCCAATCATAACCCCCTTTTAAAAGACTTATAAATCACCATTAACACCATTCATAACCTCCTTCTAACCTCAAGTATAAAAGCAAGGCCTAGGCCTCACTTTTCAGTTGCTCATTCTCTAAAAATCTTACTCTCATATTTTTTTATCTATTGGTTATGATCAATTTAAATAATTTTATTTTACAAGAGATTTCAAGAATTCTTAATACTAAGGTAATCTTTTATTGCTTTTATATTATACATTTTAATCATCCTAACATCCAATTGTTTTCATGACTTTATGTTCTTACTATTATTCTTTCTTCTACCAAATCTCTTTTTCTTTTAATAATTATCATTTGATTATTAACATTTTTGTGACATCCGGTAAATTTCCGTTACCAAACTCCGTTAGTTCCGTTAAGTCTTGTATAAACGTGTCGTGAGCACACACTAGTTTTCGTTTAACGTTGGTGACCTAATAATAATTAATAATGTTAAGTTATTGGTAATCTAATTGATTATGTGATTATTGTGTTATGCTTATGTGTTTACACAATTTAAACGTTAACGGTGAATTTTATCGCGTAACGTGAAAACGCGTATATTTAATTTGCCTATCTTGTGAGTTGTGGAAATAATGTAAATATATTATTGTTGATTAATAATGTTGGTATTATTAAGTTAAAACCTTTCAAAAAGTGTTTAAAAGAATAGTTTTATAAAGTATAAAATAAAGGGGGTTAAGGGTAATTACCTAAAACTAAAACTTAACAAAATTAACAAACCCTAATCCCCCCAAACCCCAAATCGGCCGCAACCATCATCCATCACCCCTCCAATTGCGATTTCAACCTAGAACTAGCCTACAAGCTAAGATTTTGATCGATTTCAAGCAATACAACACGTAGGAATCATCAATTGCAAACTATAAAACGTTTAAAGGTTAGATTTTTCGTATTTTTGTGGATTTTTGTTGGTGGCCGAACCTTGGGTGCGAAATTGACCCTCATGAGGTCGAATTGGATGTTGTTTGATGATGTTAGTATGTTAGTTAGACTGTATACATGTTAGTTAACGTCGATTATGCAAGAATTATATGTTTTTAGTGGATTGATCATGAACTTTGGTTGTATGCAAACCCTAATTCAAAAATGGCTTGATTATGTGAAGTTGATGATTGTTTGATGAATGTATGATGATTAATAGGTTGTATGGATGTTAGGATACATTGATTTTGCAAGAAATTGGTGAATTGGAATTGGTGTTCATAGGTTACTAATAATAGTAACTTTATTTGCATGTAATGTTGAACTATGGATGATATGATGTTATGGATGTGTTCATGGTGATAATTAGATGTTAGATTGTTGTTGTGATCATTGGAAATTCAAGAACACATGTTATAGTTCATACATTACTAAAGATAGTAACTTTTTAGGATATGAATTGATGAGTTATGATGTTTGAATGTTGTTGATCATGCTTAGATGATGATATGAGTTTGAATTGGTATGTTATTGATGAATCCATGAGTATATTGGGTATTTGATAGATTTTGGGATGTGCTTTCCAAAAGGGAAACTTTATTTATGCAAAATGTGAAAGATGGTAGTTTGAACATATTTGGGATGTTAGGAGCATGTTAGTATGATCATGGATGAATTCTAATGTGGTAGAATATGATAATTTGGTTGTATGTGATGTTGGGATAATCATGAATGATATTTGGACACTTATGATCAGGTATGATTTAGATGTGGTTTAGTAGTAGGACATCATGTTTGGGACTGGTAATTGATTTTTGGAATGTTTTTGAATGCAAATCATATTGATAATGAATATAGTTATGATCATCATACACGCGTGCGAATCTGAGGCCCCTACTTAGTAGGATTGGCAGGGTTTTGGATGTGAAGTCGTGAGTGGCTTCACATGGCATGTGGTGAATGGTTGATCTTTGTGTGACATGTTAGTTGTGTTATAGCTAGTGATATGTTAATGTTCTAGATTCGCATGACCTGTATGATACTTGGTTGTATGATGATCTAAGTGTTACACCTGGATGATATAGCATACATATGATCTATTTGAATGTTAACAATGCATAACATATGTGTATGATTACTTGAATGGTTTACAACACATAAAGTCACCAACGGGTCAAACGGGTCAACTAGGTCAAATATGTATGTTTTGTTTGAAATCTTAAGTCCTTGGTTGTAGTGTACTTAGGGTTTCACATGTTCTTTGATTACACGTACTCATGCACTTATATGATCTAGGTAACCTCTGAAGGTTGTCTGTCTATTCTGTTCGCCAAGCCAAACCCTAGTTATCTATACGCATATCAGGTGAGTTCATGCCCCACTCTTTATTTAATCTCTTTTGGGGGAGATAGCATGCTGGTAAATCACAAACGCTTTATATATTCAAGTTGTGTATAATATTATATAGTGTTGATATCATGGAAAAGTCCTCACACTTTCGAATTGTTAATATTGAATAGCGGGGAAATTTGGGTAGTACTAGTGGGTCTGACGAGCCCCACTTGTGTGACTCGAGGTCAACCGGGTGCAATTTGTCCTGTGAACATTGTCACGACTTGTTAAGTCGTGGCAGGAGGCAACAACGTAACACAGTCAGCTTCAATTGCGAAATCACTATGAAATAATATTTACTGTTAACGGACTAGCTATCTGTTACAATGCACTACTTTTATATCGCTATTATTAAACTGTTTATGTTTGAATATCTCTTGAACTCACCAACCATTGTGTTGACATTTTTAGTATGCTATTCTCAGGTCATTAGCTTGCTTGCCATAGGAGCACTGCATGTTCACTGCATTCTAAGACACGATCTTCAGACAATTTTAGTATTTTAATAATTATGGTTTACTCTTTTGGGTTGGCACCTGTTTTGCCATAGTTATATTTTCATTGCCTTGGGTTGTTTTCAAAATGCTTCCGCATTGTTTAAAGTTTGTATTTTGGTTGATTTTGTTTAAATTATGGCATATAGAGTCGTTCTGAGTAACTATTGACTGTGATCCTGGTTTGTTCACACGCCTCGCGGTAAAACTCTGCAAGTGGATTTTGAGGGTGTGACAATTTTAATAATCACTAATCTTATAATAATCACTAACATACCTAAATTAAGCTAACAACACACTAACATAAACAAAGAATCCCGTTTGCATATGGACGGCTATGCCGCCGCATTCGGTTATTGCACAAGATTATTTTCTAAATGATGGCTATGCCAAAATTTTATAATATTTTTATAACTCAAATGAAGACTAATATACCATATATTGACATAATGAATTGTTCTAACCCGTTTCATGTATTAACAATTTTAAAAAGTGCACATAAGTACCTTACTACAATTCTGGCAGAATATTATCTTACTTCAACCGACCATAACTTGATCATAAAAAACTAACTTTGAGTAAACTCAGACTCTAATGTTAATTTCATTGAATTTCCTTTTCAACGACAGTTTATACGTCTTCAAAATCAATCGTACGACTCAACAATAGCCTTCACAAGATAAGTGCGCATTTCAGCACCTTCTGTCTTGTGATGCTTGTTTGACCTATTTAAAAATATTTATATAAAATTGTTTCTGAATGAAAGTTGTCCGGGAGACTTTGAACTAATCAAGTATAAATTTTTATAATTTTATGAAACCGTTTTCTATTTTTTAAACCTGTTCAAACACATACCAAACATTCTGTCCAGAATCTAAAATTGATGCAATAATCCTTTCTCAATCTACCTTTGCTTTTTAGCATTCTCTAGACGTCCTAACTTCTTGTAATGAATTCCAACCTCAAGTTGTTTTTTTATCCTTTAGGACATCACCTTTCACTCTTGACATACAAGCTTTCTTATGTACTTTACAACCATCACCGTACTTGTGAGTTTTCCATGTGAGTTCTCCATGCACCCTTTTTACTTTATTTCACACCTTTTGGGGTGAAACATGTTAACCTTATAAACTTACACTTGTAAAAATCTTGATACTTGTAAATACATATGCAATTCATCTTTAACTTTAGTCATGGTTATTTGTGTTATTGTAAGTCTTATATGAGATACATATTTTGTTTACAATCATTAACTATTGCTAGCCTGGCGACGTCTTAGATCTTTGGGCCTGACAAGCCTATTTGGTGCTAAATTCGATGTATTTCCGATTCCTGATGACGTATGCTTGTTCATCATGGGAACCAAGTACACTTAGTCAATCTTATATACTTGTAATCAAGTCGAGGTTTGGTTGTAACTGTATGTGTTTTATAATCTTATATAGGATTGGACCTAGTTTAAATTGAAAGTCTTATGTTATTGGTTGTATCTTGATTGTTTTGTAATTACTTATTTGTCTTGTTATGTTTAATGAATAATAACATTTAATATTATTTCAAGTTAATTAGTTCCATGTGCTATGAGTAATTGTCTCCCATTCGTCCGCCCCGATGATTCCACCGTCGGTCGGGGTGTGACAAAAATAATAAACAATGCTCCAACGCAATCTTCACAATGTACCTACAAATATATATATTTACAAGATTTTAAGTTTAATATTAAGATTAACGTTTAAACATGATCTAGGGTTCCAAGGGGAATTCTGGCTTTGATATATAAAGTTCATAATTAAAATATTATGTTTCCATTTTAATGAAAAAGATTTCATCAATATGATAATCTATCATAACGAATAAATTTTGAATCAATTGATATAATTAACATAAATAATAAATGTAATACATTTTTTTATATTTTTATTTACAAAACTTATAATTTTTAACAACATTTGAACCAATAATGATTTTTAATGATTTAAATCATTATTTAAAAATATTTTCTTTGTATTAATAAACTAACTATAATTCTTGTAAAATGAATTATTGACATTTATTTAAAGACATAAATTTGCATAATTTGATAAAGTGATTTACAAATAAATTTTGTTTATAAAATTACTTTTACTAATTTTTAGAATTTTTATATATTTTTTTGAAGGCTGAAAAGCTTAAAAAAATAAGTGGAGGTAGTCAGTTCGAACCCGGGACCTGAGGTGTAGTATGCATGCGGGTTACCAGTGGACTAAGGGCCTTGGCCGTGCTAAGACCGAGCCCTAAATTTTTAAAAACACTTAATATAGACAAGCCCCAAATCGATTAACCCTAGTTTCATGTGAACCAAAATTAAAGATCAAATCATGATTGTTTGTGTTCTAGATCATGAGGCTTTCACTCCCCATGTTAAATCGAGTATGTTGATGTGTTTGATTACCCGAATGATGATGGTATTATGATGAACACGACGTAGAGACAAACCGCGGTTTATGTTGAACCAATGGAAGAGAAAACAATGAAGGTAATCGAATTAACTTCGTGGGTAGCTTCGTATGACCAACAAGAGCAAAAGCCCCTTATCAATTTCAAATTTTGAACCCCAGGTGATGGTGTTCGACCAGTTGTAGATTGGCAACGGAGGGGTATTCAAAACTTGATACTTAGGTTTGTTTCAGATGCAATTGAGTGTTGTATTCTATTAAAGATAGTTAGATGATTGTTTAGGTTCGTTTAATTAGGTTATAATTACGGTTTAATGCTTTGAATGGCTGTGAATTAAATGATGATTTTGGTTATGCAACGTTGGGTTGTAACCGGTGATTAACACCATTAATTCGGTATGTTTAAGTTCGAAACCGCTCATGAAGATGATTAGAACGATTTACGTTCCATAACCGGCCAAAATTGGGCGATCTTGGGCATCGCCGGAGTGCGCCGGAGCCCTGCCGGAAGATGGCCGGGAATACTTCGTTTGGGTTTTTAAAAAATGTTACACTTTGCCTCCTTACAGTTTCTTTTGTTATTATTTTATGCACATACTTGTTTTTAAAGTTATAAGATGACATAAACACCACCTTAATTAACTTCAAGCTTAGCATTAATCTAACTTGTTATCTTTTATAACTTACTATTAATTATTACTAGTATTGTTGTTATTATTAACATTATTGTTATTATTAACATTATTGTTATTATTATTATTACTTTAGTTAATATTATAGGTATTATTATTATTATTATTATTATATAATTATCATTATAACCTTACAAATTAAAGGATTAAAAGACCAATTAAAGTAATATGCATAAGCAACCCATAAGTTTCATGAATGACACAATTAGTCCATACAAAAATTTAACAAAGCTAACTTTAATTAACCCAAAATTACAAGATGTTACACGAATGACCTCGTGCGGATGGACTCAATGCGGATGAGTCCTTGTGCGAATGGAGCTAATGCGAATGGACCTCATGCGGATGAAGCTAATACGGATGAGCACTTATGCGACTGGACCCTCAGTCGCATGACTCCCCATGCGACTGACCCCCAATCGTGCGAATGAACTCTCAATCGTGCGAATGAACCCCAATCGCACCTCATTCGGCCGTATGGCCTTCATTTGATCGCCTAGCCCTAGCTGATGCAGAATGCAGTTCATCCTGAACCCAATCTGCCATTTTCAACCCCCAAGCTCATCCAAACCCATCCTAAGCCCAAATCAACCATCCTGAACCTTAGGAATGCATACTACAACACCATTCAAGCACACACAAGCTCAGAAGCAAGACCCAAACGAATCATACACATATACACACCTACACAAACGGGTCAAACCACACACACACTTCAAAAACCCGATTTTCAGATGTGTTCCAGCCCTAAAACCATTCAAAAACGTGTAAAAGAGGGGTCCTAGAACTCACACAAATGACCACAACGAGAAAAGCTTCGATTAGACCCGCTACATGACGATTTTGCTCTCTTGAATCAACCCGAACCAACCTTTTTCTCTTTTTTCTCCTTTTTCTCTCTTCTCTTCTTCTATGTGGCAGAATTTTGGAGATGTGGGAAGGGTATGGGCTTCCCTCCCCTCTTATTCTCCTTCTCTTCCGAACTTTCTCGCATTTTGGAAAGTTTGGTCCCCTGACTTTGGACTTTATTTCTTTTTCTTCTTTCGTTGGCTTCAAAAAAATATCCGGGTGTTACATGTTGTAATCCAATCGTATGGATTGACCCATGCTTATGGTCCAATCGTACGTCTAGTCCATACGTGTGGTTCATTCGTGTGATTGGGCTCGTAAGTATGATCCAATCGTGCGACTGGTCCATACTTATGGTCCAGTCGTGCGAATGGCTCATACTTATGAGTTTCATCTCATGTACTTTCAAACACTTAACTTGTTTGTTATTGATAAGACATTATGACATTTGATCATCTCAGACATGACCTTTTTATTTGAAAAATTGTTGATCATCTCAACGTGATCCTTTTAACTTAAAACCTGATTGGTCACCTCAGACGTGACCCCTTTTAAATGAGTGTTTCATAGATTTAATTCCAATGCATAGTCCGACTTTTACCTACTAAATGATTAAAAAATTAATAAATAAAACAACTAGAATTTTGAAAACAAATTAAGACATATTTTTGTATTTTTGATTTGAGATGGATTTTAAACCTGTTAGAGTAATTCTAATCGATTTTACTTCCTAGACAGCACAGCTTCAATTCTAGTTTATCATTTCCGGTAAAATTCATTATGGAATCATACAGGTATATCAGAATCATTTGGGACATTTTAATAAACTATTTTGATGCTAGATTCTTGTTTTCACTGAGAGTCAATAGCAATTTTAGGAAATCATACTAGAGCCACAAGATGCACACAATGATTTTGACTTTCAAGAACTGCAGCTCACGATGATTGTCAGTATACTTGTCCTCTTAAATCCATACACAGATTTTTGACACACATTGGTGATGATTTAAGGTTTAATTATTTCAACAAGCATTTGTGGATCCCACGCATATATGGTAATCAACGTTCCTCAGGAGATTTTTGAGCGGTCTACGGGTATACTTCAAAAAGAAACTATTCTAAGAGCTTTCAAAGAGATGCCAAGCCTCAGGTCAATGCCATCGCACAACAGAGAGGCGCAAACAACAATGAACTCTAGAATATTTAGGTTGCTTATCCTCAGGTCAGTGCCACTGCATAGTAGAGAGGCACACAACCTATCTTCTTGTCCGAGCATTTATTTTCTTTTTGCACATATCGCACCAACACATAAGTTATTAGCTTGATTTCGTTTTGCATTTTTCATGTGCTTTGCTCATATTTTATGATCGACCGCACACATTTATGGCATTTATTTTGCTCTTCATCCCTTATTGGAACAACGTTAATTGTGTTAACCAGGGATAAGATGAGAACCCACAGCAAGTTGAACAACTTAGTTTGCAATTGAAACGACCAATGAGGTCTACTCATCTATTGTATTGAATCTACTGACACATCATATAATGAATTAGCAGCCTCTAGGTCTACTTTCTCTATGTTACCTTGGTAGCCTACTAGTTTTACTATCATTTTTACTTTTATTTTGCTTAGACTTTTCATACTTAAACTTTGAATTTTGCATCTTGATCAATTAAACTCTTTTAAAGTCCCACACAATCTGTTCCCTGTGTACTATAATTTTCCATATACGTTGAATCAGTATCACAATTTCTTTCCTTTTAGCTAAGTTGTCCTCCTCCCTCGTTTTTTATGTAATTAAATAAAACGACTAATTTAGTACTAATCTAACCTAAAAATAGATATAAAAAGGTCGGACTAAGCATTTTCTTCCTCTATGATCACTTCACTTTTCTTTTTGATGCCATTAACCTCTAATAGATATAAAAAGCTCGGTTTATCAAATGATTTTGTGTAGAGGTCGGCGCGTTGAAAATCTATATTTATTTTAACCACATCGATTAATTGTTTTTCAAACAATCACGTATAAAGTGATACTTAATACCGATGTGTTTAGTTTTAGGATGTTGGACTGGGTTTTTGTTACGGCTATAGCAGTAGAATTATCAACATAGATAGGAGTGTTAGAGAATTGCAAACCATAGTCGCGCATTTGTTGTTGAATCCAGATGATTTGTGAACAACAACTTGCAGCAGCAACGTATTCAGCTTCACATGTTGACAAAGCAACGGAGGTCTGCTTCTTACACTGCCAGGTGACTAACCGTCTACCAAAGAACTGACATTCTGCTGATGTTGACTTGTAATTCATTTTGCATTCGCCATATTCCGAGTCACTATATGCTGTAAGCTCAAAATCATCATCATGAGGATACCACAACCCGAGTGTTGGAGTACCCTTTAGATAACGGAAAATCCGTTTAACTCCTATGAGATGGTTGACTTTCGGTTTCGCCTGATATCTAGAGGAGAGACACGTTGCATACATGATATCCGGACGAGACATTGTGAGATACATAAGGGATCCAATCATTCCTCTATACATTGTAGCATCAACCAGGTCATTATTTTTGTCGGGTGCCACATCATGGTTTGTGGCAAGTGGAGTCCCAGCGGCTGAAGCGTTCTCCATCTCAAACTGACTTAGGATGTCCCCTACATATTTAGTCTGATGTAGGATGATTCCTTTTGCTGTCTGATGTAACATCCGCCATTTTTCCAAGTTAAAAACCTGATTTTTAAGTTCTATTATAAAATTATTATAATAATTGTAATGAGTCAAATGTATTAAAATTGCAATTTTATATTGTGAATTATTCATTTGTTAATTATCTAAATAACTCGTGATAATTTTTGGTTTTTAAGTAATTCTTTCTCATAAAGTTATAAAATGAATAAAGATTTATGAGTAAATATAAATTTTAATTATTTACAATAAATAATCAAGTTATAAAGCTTACAAGTTTTATAAATATTATAAGATTTAACAAATTATTAATTTGGTTTATTATTCAAATGAATGTTATAAAGATTAGGGTTGAATGTGTAATTTATAAAACTAAAATTAAAAGTTTTTACATGAAATAATAACTTTCAAAAATCATAGGGGCCAAATGTGTAAAACCCCAAACCGCCCTCCCTATTCCCCTTCCCGTCGACTTTTCTTTCCGGTCACCTCTGTTCATCGTTCCGGCGATGGTCAACACCACCAAAACGCTCGACTTAAACACGAATAAACCGAATATTAACTATGGAAAATCAGTTTCAAACTTGAATATGATTTTAATTGGATTAATTCGGCCGTTAAGACTGTGCACCCGAAACCGAAACATTAATTCAAAACCGTAACTCGTTCATAGAGAAACGGATTAAATCAATACCTCATAACAGAGGGCTAATGTCCTAATCGGTCCCCTCAATCATTCTAAATCATCAATTACCACTCAAACACTTTGTATTATCACAATCTATCACCACATTTGGTTCGCACCTGCAACCTAGTCAAACGTCACCTTCTGGGCACCTTAGCTCAAAATTGATAAAGGGCTTTTGCATATTTTCGACCTTGGAATCTATCTGCAAGATTATTTGATTAACTACAATGTTTGTACTTTGAATCAACTTTTACATTGTCGCGAGATGGTTCTTCTTATCACCATCGGATCAGCCTCAAATCAGGTAATTAAACGCATACACAAGCTCGATTATGTATGTGTGATCAAAGCCCTAACCTTGATTCCATTAACTTGTATGATTCTATGTTCAATTGGAAATCGTTTGAATTTAAGGTTCTTAGGAACTGGGGTTTATTTGAAGAAGTATTCTTATTATATAATTTGCAATCTTAAACAAGTGTTGGGCTTTGGCCCGCCGGTTAGTTGCAACTATGCTACATGGGAGGTCATGGGTTTGAACCCTGCCTCTCCCATCTTTTTATTTTAGTTGTTTTCATATACATTTTTAAATCAGAAAATTTTTATTATAATAATGAATCTAAATAAAAATTAATTTGTTAACTAAAAACGTTCTAGAAATTATTAAGTTAATTTTAAAAGATTTTAAAACTTATAATTCTTAAAGTAAAGAATAAAAAGATTATAAAAACAATATTAAGTTTTTTTATATGTTATAAATATATTATAACTTAAACTTGGTTTATTTTAAATGTATTAAACCTACATGTTATAAATACTTTAGATAATAAACTACACAAATGATTATTTAATAATTATTTAAATATTATTCTTCTATTCATTTAACCATATTATATATAATTAGTTAATAGAGTTATTCTTTTAAATTTCATTTAAGATTCTTGAAACTTATAAAATAATATAACATTCTAATATACCTATTTTTAAAGGCTTGATATTACAAGACTTTTACATAAATCATATAAAAGCTCAAAACTTATAAAATGAGTTTAGGAAATTTTAAGGACATTTTTAATTAATTACCTTTATCAAAATTTAAATAATTAATTATTAAATTAATTATTACTTTCCACACATCACATTTAATCTTTATTAATCCAATAACTTAAATTTTTAAATTCTTATTTTTTTAATTTTATTCCAACCTTATTAAACCAAAACAAAATCAATTGCGTTATGTTATCTCAATTGACTTAATTATTAAAACCCCCAAATTCCAATTGAAACCCTAGTTCATGTCTCATTGTTAATCTTATTATCAAACTTAATCTTGAAATCTATACATTTAGGCAACTTGTAAGGGAAATCATTAGAGCCTCGATTTATTCTTATCATCATCTTATATACATCTTATGAGTTTTCCATGTGAGTATTTCTATTCCTCTTTCATATTTTTACACTTTTGGGGTGAAACATGTTATATTATAAACTTTGCACTTGTAAACACGTTTGATTCTTGTAAACCTATGGCAATTTACTTGTATGTTATGGTTAGTTGAACTTTGTGGCTACCATGTAATGTCAAATATATGTACAATCATTAACTATTGCTAGCCTAGCAAAGTCATAGATCTATGGGCCAGACAAGCCTGCTTGGTTGATCCAAGTACACTTAGCTAATCGTATATACTTTTAAACGTTTGAGACTTGTAAAACTTTGTCGAGGTTTGATTGTGCATTTCTGTCTTACATCCCTATTTTACTTTGTTCTCTAACTCACAACATGAATTGCCATCTTTTATATACTTATGTATTACAAACTATGGAAATCTCACCAACATCATTGTTGACCTTTTATTTTTAACATGTTTTATGAAATACTCAAGCTTGATCGCCATTTTTGAAGTTGTTCACACCTAGGAATGGACCTAGTTAACTTAATGAATGAGCTTGTTATATTTCTTATTTTGTGTTTCTTATTTAAGACTTATGCTTGTATTGTACCTTTCAAACTTATGAAGAATATATTTGGATTTAATAATAGCGTTATGTGGCTGTGAACGATCTTAACTCTCACTCCTTGACGTTTCTGCCATCAAGGTTGGGGTGTGACATCTGATCCACCTGTAATCCTAGGAAGAACTTTATTTCCCCCATTGCACTCATCCTAAATTCTGCTTTCATGACAGATTCAAATTCTTTACATAATTCTTCATTTCTGGAGCCGAAGATTTTGTCATCAACATAAATTTGTACGAGTAGTAATTCACCATCATTTTCTTTGATGAACAAAGTGCAGTCAATAACTCCTATGGGAAATCCGTGTTTCACCAGATGAGTTGAGAGTTTCTCATACCATGCTCTCGGGGCTTGATGTAGCCCGTAAAGAGCCTTATCCAGCTTGTAAACTATGTCTCGATGGTAAGGATCCTCAAATCCTTCGGGTTGACTGACATACACTGTCTCACAAATTTCCACATGAAGGAATACACTCTTGACATCTAGTTGATAAACTTTGATCTTCATGTAAGATGCATAGGCTAGGAAGATATGGATTGCTTCCATTCTAGCCATAGGTGCAAACACTTCATTATAATCGAATCCTTCGACTTGTCTAAAACCTTGAACGACAAGTCGAGCCTTGTTTCGAATTATGACCCCTTGGTCATCTTTCTTGCATTTCAAGACCCATTTAGTGCCAATGACCTTAGCACCTTTTGGTCTATCCACTAGTGTCCAAACTCTTAACTTCTTGAATTGTAGGAGTTCTTCTTGCATGGCACTCACCCATGCCTCGTTGTTTAAGGCTTCACTTACACATTTTGGCTCAAATGGAGATACAAAACATCGTTAAGCACCATCATGAAGATAGCCTTTTTCCATGACTGAGACATAATTAGCTAAGTATAACTGATTTCTTGTCTGTACTCCCGATTGTACATCCCTAATGTCGTTGCCCAGAGGATGATATACATTAAGTAGAGATCCGGGAGTGGTGGGAACGACTACTTCCTTATCCAGATTTTGAATTCCAGGTTCAGTATCTGTAGCCGTTGGAGTGCGAGGTTCCGAAGTGCTAGAGGCATCAACATCAGATGCTTGTGTACTTTCAGTAGCAGGAACCTGATCCACCTGATCATTCTCCAAGTCTTTATCGTCAGAGGAAAAGTCACTTACCTCAAGTGCTCCCCTGACGGACTAGAAGACTCACCTTGTAAACATGATGTTATCGAGTCTAGTGACGGTGTGCTTAAGAAATCGTACATCATTTTGGTCAATAACTTATCAGGAAGGGAGAGAGGCTATTGATGGACTTAAAGAATCCATCATAATCGAAGAAGCATACGAGTCCTTTTCCAGCAAAGGGGTGGTGTATCTCTAAATGTTAACGTTGCACCACACTTCTGCCTGACCCGTTGAGTTGTTGTAAACTCTCTTATTTGGTATGTTGTATCCTAGAAAAATCCCTTCTTCAGCCTTCTCACCGATTTCCCTGACTGAGTTTTCTTCAGCAGCGTACATGGGTGCGCCAAATGGTTCTAGGTACTCCAGATTAGGTTTACATCGCTGGAGCAACTCGTAACATGTTTTACCATTACGTTTGACCACTAGGACTCGATTTAGGGTGTAACATGCAATGGCAACTGCCTCATTCCAAAATTGGATGGGTAGTTTTGAGTCTGCTAGCATTGTTCGTGCTGTCTCTATCAAGCTCCTGCTCTTCCATTCAGCAACTCCATTCATTTGTGGAGTCTAGGCAGATGTGAACTGATGTACAATTCCTTTCTCTTTGTAGAATGCCTCCATCCACTAGTTCTTGAACTACGTGCCGTTGTCTGAGCGAATCTGCCGCACTTTTAGCTTGTAGAGAGATTCCAATATGGTCACCAGCTGTTTGAACGATTCAAATATTTCTAATTTGGATTTCAGAAACATTACCCAAGAGAATCTGGAGTAGTCATCAGTGACGACATAACAGTACAGATCACCAGCGATGCTCTTGGTGCTCACAAGACCAAACATATCCATGTGTAGAAGTTCGAGAGGCAATTCAATGGAATTTACTTTCTTTGCCTTGTGCGACTTCTTGGTCTGTTTACCTTTCTTACACACTACACAAAATCCGGAAGTTTAAAATTCTTAACTTAACTCTATTTACTAAGTCATTCTGAATCAGATGATTTATCTTCCGTGGATTTATGTGTCCCATTCTCCTATGCCAGAAGATAGAGTCCCTCTCAGTTGCCTTTGACAAGAAGCATTTGACTTGATGTTCAGTTGTGGAGACCTTTGATAGATCGAAGACATATAAGTCATTATATCTTGAAGCTGATATTAAGATTTGGTTCTCCGGGATAATGTAATCTTTCTTCAACATATAGCACTTCTTGTTGTAAAAACGACCTTGAATCCATTTTCACATATCTAAGATACTGAAAGCAAGTTATTCTGTAATTGCTGAACATAGTTGACCTTATCAAACTTGACTTTCTGGTTTCCCACTTCGCCTTGAGCGGTGATGATCTTTATTTCCAGTAAATGAGACATGTCCCCCTTTAATTTGTTTGACATTTGAAAGGAGAGACAGTTCCCGGTCATGTGCCTAGACGCCCCACTATCAACAATCCAGGTGTTTGTGATAGCACTGTAACGGACACCCTGCACATTCAGAGGAAATTATCAGTTGAGGTTTGGGATCCAAGCCTTAACTGGCTTGGGTGACCCGGAGGAATCACACATCATGAACTCAACCCATTGTCCATTTGAGGGTGAGGGCATATCATTCTTCTTAGTGTTCTCAGTATCAGACACTGGACTTGACTTTTCTTTCCATAATACAGTTTTGTGTAAGGCTTGTTTATGATAAACAAACAATTGGCTTACGGTTTGAACTTTAGGTTCATTACTTCTGTTTGATGAAGTAATAGAACTCCTTTTCAAAGAAATTGGTTTAGTATCTTAAAGTTCAATTTTCTTTCTTGGTGTTTGATAATAGGGACAATTAGAAGCGATGTGTCCTCTCTTTCCACAATTGTAGCAGGATCTACCTTCTACATGTTGGGAAAGTTGTCTCTGTGGGGAAGTGTGTGATACAGGTATGACTTTAGTCTGGTTGGGTTTGGACACTTCTTGTTTAGATGTTTTTGTTTCTTTAACAAAATTCATTGTTTGAACGATTTTAACATCTTTAGCCTTTTGTTTATTTGGACTGTGACGTGGAGCACGTGGATGGTTAACTGGTTTGGTCGTTTTGGGTTCAGAAATAGACATGTTTGAACCTGACTTTACATTAACCTTTTCAAAATGTTCATCCAAATTTATAACATGCATCTTACCTTTAGATTTCAAAGTAGCCTCCTTCTGTTTAGTGACAGAATCCACCAGTTTACCCATAGAATCCAGATCACTAACTAGAAGAGTGGACACCACATGATCCTTAATTGGATTGTTATTTACTGGTCTACATTTAGCATTTAACATGATCATGTGGTGGAACCACTTTGTAACTCAACCCCTCCCTGTTATTTCGTTCTTTCAATAAGTGTTGAACTATGTGAGAAGAACTGGTCCAACTATACAGTTTTTGTTTTAATGAGTTGACTTCAACTTCTAAAATTGCTTTTTCTTTCTTAGTTTCTTCCAGGGAGTTTAAATAGAACTTTATACCATTGGCTTGATTAAAAGCAACAACCTCGATTTCCTTTAGTTGTTTATTTAAAAGTTCTATTATCTCTTTATAATTGTCCTTATTTTGTTTTAAAATCCGATTAGCTTTTGTGCACAGTTGTAAGTCATTTACTAGCTATCATTGTAGTCTAATAACCTAGCAAATTTTAAATCTATGCTTTCTCTAAATGTGTTACATTCATTACAAGCATGATTTTTAAAGAGTTGGTCTTTTGTACTTACCTGTGAATACTCGGTTGAACCAGCCATCAACGCAGAGGTAGACTATTCGGATGCTGGAGGTTCTGAACATGTCGTTCTGAGATCTTCTTCAATCAGGTGATTGACCACATTCGCAATATCTTCATTATCGGACATCACTAGTTCAACTGCGATTTCACCTTCACTTGCAGAGTCATCATCCAAACCCTCGACATGGCCAATGTTCGATTCACCCGGAGACACAAAACTGAAGGTCCAATCCTGTCCTTCATCACCTTGAGCAGTCAAGGCTTTTGTCTATTTGCTTGACAAGGTAGCTCCACTCGTGGATTTGTCTTGACGGTTGAAGGATGAGAATGGATTCCCGTTACCTGTCTTCTTGGGCTTTACACATTCATGTTTGAAATGCCCCTTTTCTCCACAGTTAAAGCATGTAACTTTGGTTTTGTCGAAACCAAAAGCAGTGTCTTTTGTGGCTACCAAGTTCTGTCTAGTCTTTTTCACAAACTTCTTTGCTCTCCTGAAAACACTTGCCAAAGCTCACATTATATTCATTCTCTCTAGTTCATTCTCATCCACCTGCTCGTAGTCTTCATCGGCCAGATGGTAATTACTAATTTTCCTTATAACTAGACCATTATAAGAATGAACAACTGCTGCTAGAAGGTCCATATGCTCCTTTGCAACCTCCACAGTAATATTTACGAGATTCTCGGTCTTCAACTTAATAGCATTTGCTTCAGATGCAATATGTTGGGTACTAGAAGACCCTGACGTTTCAGATCCTGAAGTTGTGGCTTGAGAAGGAGCACTAGACACAAACGTTGTTTGAAGTGGTGCTCCTGAATTGGTTGGATTGAGAGATGAGTTATAAAATGAAGGATTCTGGTTGTAGGATCCTTTTTGTGACCTGTACTTCATTAGTTCCTCCCCCCTTAATTTCAGGATGAAGTGGTTTATGTCTACTTTTGCCAGTATAGTGGTCGTACGACTGTGACATAAGACTGGCCCAGTCTCATGGTCCAGTCGCACGACTAGACATAAGACTGGTCCAATCTCATTGTCACACCCCAACCTTGACGGCGGAAACGTCGAGATGTGAGGGTAAGATTGTTCACAGCCACATAACGCTATATTAAATTGTAAATATTATTATCATAAGTCTTGAAATAAAATACAATCATAATTCCCAAACAAGTAATAAGTTCGAATGCAACAAAACATAAAGTAAACTTTTTATTTCATTTACTAGGTCCAAATCCTATATTATGGCATGCTTCAAAAAGATCACTTTAAGCTTGAGGTTGACCTGAAACATGATAAAAATAAGAGTCAACTAAAATAGTTGGTGAGTTTCCAAGGTTTTCATACATAATAAGAAAAGAAAGTTACAAGTAGCAATTCATGTCATAAGTTATAGCTAGTAAGGTTATAGAACACATATCGTTACAACCAAACCTTGACTTGATTACAAGTATAAAAGATTGGCTAAGTGTATTTGGTTCCCTAGTGCATAAGCATACGGCTCCTAGGAGTCATATGCTTGTGCACTAGGGAACCAAATACACTTAGCCAATCTTTTATACTTGTAATCAAGTCGAGGTTTGGTTGTAACGATATGTGTTCTATAACCTTACTAGCTTATAACTTATGACATGAATTGCTACTTGTAACTTTCTTTTCTTATTATGTATGAAAACCTTGGAAACTCACCAACTATTTTAGTTGACTCTTATTTTATCATGTTTCAGGTCAACCTCAAGCTTAAAGTGATCTTTTTGAAGCATGCCATAATCTAGGATTTGGACCTAGTAAATGAAATAAAAGTTTACTTTATGTTTTGTTGCATTCGAACTTATTACTTGTTTGGGAATTATGATTGTATTTTTATTTCAAGACTTATGATAATAATATTTACAATTTAATATAGCGTTATGTGGCTGTGAACAATCTTAACCCTCACATCTCGACGTTTCCGCCGTCAAGGTTGGGGTGTGACAGATTGGTATCAGAGCCCATAACTATAGGGATTTAGGTTATTAGTAATGGTGACCTAGACTATAGCTTATGCATGAACCTCATAGGATAATATTTATATTCTTGGAAATATATATATGTTACATGCTACATAATGCTATACTTTATGTGCAATTTGATGCCTTAGCATAGGTTGCCTTGTAATTGTCTAAACTTTGTTACTTGTCTCCCTAAACTTAACTTTGACTCATTGACTCTCCCCGACAAATGAAACTTCTTAATATTATTCTCGTCAACACGTGGAATCGTATACTTATGCTTAAGAATTAATCTTTAGACTTATGTCTAATCTATGTAAATCTCATCATGGTTTTGATTTCATAAACCTAAGAAATTTGTGTGACACATGGACACCTGTATTCTGGATTTCCTGGCAAAAGCCCTCGGGCTAAGGCAAGCATATCGCATAAATCCTACGGGACTAGTTATGCTTACCTGGGGATTTCTGGGATGAGTGATAAAACATGGTCAACATACACAAATTTCTAAGGCGAGTGGGTCAACTTACCTTGACGTGTCAACGTTTCCAAATGGTAATGCGTTACCAAATGGAACCATTCCATGTGCCTTACAACTTTTTGCCTTATCCTTGTTGAACATTAATCCTTGTTATTCCAATTCTCATATCTAACTCATTTGTATATTCCAGCATGTCTCGTCATCATGGAAAGCGTGGAAGTTCCGATCGTAAGTTAGCCGCCATGATTGCTCGACAAATGGCTGCTGTCATTCCGACCATGGTTGCTGAACTTAATAGCACCTTAATGACCAATGCTAGCAACAATGGAAATGGTCATGGAGAGAATAGCAACAATCAAAACGGGAACAATCAACATGGGAATAATCAAACTTGCACCTTCAAGCACTTCAGCTCTTGCAAGCCCACTAGTTTTAGTGGCAAGGAAGGAGCCACTGGTCTTCTTGAGTGGTTTGAAAGCATGGAGAATACCTTTATCAATTGTGAGTGTCCCGATGCACTCAAGGTTCGTTATGCCACTAGTATGTTCCAACAAAAGCTCTTACCTGGTGGAATAGCGAGAAGAGGAATCGTGGACCCGATGCTATTCTAGCACTTACATGGGAGGAGTTCAAGAACATCGCCATCGCGAAGTTCTGCCCAAGAAGTGAATTGCAAAAGTTGGAAGAGGATTTTGGAATTTGAAACAAAATGATGGTGATCATTTGGCCTACTCAACTAGCATCATGAGTTGAGTATACTGCTGCCCCATATGGTCGACACTGTTCCCCGCAACATCGAGAAGTTCATTAAGGTGTACCACCCCAAATTCAAGATGCTGTGGTGGGTAGCCGACCCACAACCTTGGAAGAAGCCATTACAATCACCGCTCAACTCACCGAGAACCATATAAGAGCGGGCACCATGTCTGTGAAGGGTGCAAAGAAGGTGAGAAGACGGCTACCGAGGCGGTTAAGGAGACCAAAGCTGAACCGTCTAACAGCCACAACAACAACAAAAAGCGCAAGTTCACACGTGCGTAACTATGCCGTGGCTGCACCCAAACAACCCCAAAGACAACTTGTACCTGCGGCTACATCTGTGGCACAAGTGCCTGGGGCTAGGGCTTATGCTGGTCCTCAACCGATGTGCGCACGTGTAGGTATCATCATCCGGGAATCAACCATGCCGCATTTGCACCTTATGCGGTAAATATGGTCATTTGGTGGCAACTTGCCACCGTGCACCTAACAATGCCGCTGTGGTCACAAACCGTGTTTGCTACAACTGTGGGGAACCTGGCCTTTTCGCCCACATGCCCTCGCCTTGTGGGTAATGTTCCACAAGCTCGAGGACGTGCTTTCAACATCAACGCTAACCAAGCACAAGCAAACAACGATGTGGTGAATGGTACGTAAACTCACCCTTAAATTTTGTGATCAATTCATTTCATACTTTACCTGTATTGTTAAATACCTAAAAATTAAACAGGTATGTTCCTTATTAACAAAACTTATGCCTATGTCCTATTGATTCTGGAGCCGATAAAAGTTTTGTTTCATTAGAGTTTGAACCCATACTTGCTAAGCCACATACGAAACTAGAAAGACCTCTTACTGTTGAAGTTGCCGATGGAGAACCGATTACCGTTGACGTTATCGTTCGTGATTGCATCTTAAGTCTTGACACGCATGATTTTCTTATCGATCTTATCCCTATGAAACTAGGAAGCTTTGACGTCATCATTGGTATGGATTGGTTAGCCAAACACCATGCCGAGATCATTTGTTTCGAGAAGTGCATTCGTATACCGTTACCCTCTGAGATACGTTGAAGGTGTTCGGTGAAAAATCTTCTAAAGGGCTTAAACTCATGTCTTGCACTCAAGCCCGAAAGTGCTTAAACAAGAAGTATATGGCCTTCTTGGCTTATGTGGTCAACACAAAAGTCAAAGGGAAAGAACTTAAGGATGTCCCTATCGTACGAGACTTTCCTGAAGTATTTCCCGATGACCTTAGTGTTTACCTCCCGTGCGTGAAGTCGAGTTTAAAATTGACTTGATACCGGGAGCAAACCCCGTGGCCAAGTCACCATATCGGCTTGCACCATCGGAAATGCAAGAACTCTCTTGTCAACTGCAAGAGCTGTCCGAGAAAGGCTCATCCGTCCTAGTTCTTCGCCTTGGGGTGCACCTGTTCTTTTCGTGAAGAAGAAAGATGGATCGTTTCGTATGTGCATCGATTATCGCGAGCTTAACAAACTTACCATCAAGAATCGTTATCCTCTTCCTCGCATCGATGACTTGTTTGATCAACTTCAAGGAGCTGCCATATTCTCGAAAATTGATCTACGTTCTGGATATCATCATTACGAGTTCATGAGGATGACATCCGAAGACCGCTTTTCGTACTCGTTATGGACACTATGAGTTTATGGTGATGCCTTTTGGTTTAACCAATGCTCCTGCTGTCTTCATGGATCTCATGAACCGAGTATGCAAGCCTTATCTAGACAAGTTTGTGATCGTTTTTATTGATGACATACTTATCTATTCCAAGTCCAACACGATCATGAGCTGCATTTGAGATTGGTTCTTGAGTTGTTAAAGAAAGAGCAATTGTACGCAAAATTCTCGAAGTGTGATTTCTGGCTCGAAGAAGTTCAATTTCTAGGACACGTGGTGAATAGCCAAGGAATTCACGTTGATCCTGCAAAGGTGGAAGCTGTGAAGAATTGGTGTGTTCCTACAACTCCTACCGAAGTTCGTTCTTTTCTTGGTCTTGCTGGTTATTATCGGCGATTCATCGCCAATTTCTCGAGGATCGCGAAGCCGCTCACTGCTTTGACACAAAAGAATAAACCGAGTGGGGTTCCGAGCAAGAAGAAGCTTTTGAAGCGTTAAAGCATAAGTTGTGCAATGCTCCTATATTGACCCTACCCGATGGAAACGACGATTTCACCGTGTATTGTGATGCATCTAAGCAAGGCCTTGGTTGTGTTCTCATGCAACGAGGGAGGTCATAGCTTATGCGTCGAGACAATTGAAAGCACGAGGTGAATTATACAACCCATGATCTCGAGCTTGGTGCTGTTGTATTTGCTTGAAGATTTGGAGGCACTACCTGTATGGTACGCAATGTATAGTCTACACCGATCACAAAAGCCTTCAACACGTTTTCAATCAAAAAGATCTCAACATGAGACAACGTCGTTGGGTGGAGTTGATTAGTGACTATGATTGTGACATTCGTTACCATCCTGGTAAAGGAAACGTTGTGGCCGATGCATTGAGCCGAAAGATTCACAACAAGATGATCTCATTTCAAGAAATTCGAGATCGACGTCAATGGTTTGACACCTTGGGTGAGTTCGATACTGAAATTCGACTAGATGTCAATGAGACCACCGTACTACTACAACACCTGAGAATAGATAGTGACATCGAGTCTAGCATCCTGGAGGCTCAACAAATGGTACAACGAGAAGGAAGAATGAAGGATGAGTTGGAGCATAATCTTCTAACCCAATTGGAAACGAAATCCAATGGATTGATGTACTTCGCCAATCGTATTTGGGTTCCAAATCGCGATAACATTCGTACCTTTATTATGAACGAAGCTCATCAAACTCGTTATTCTATTCATCCTGGTTCCGATAAGATGTACATGGACTACGTGGTCAATATTGGTGGCCTGGGATGAAGAAAGACATAGCGACTTATGTAGCTAAGTGCCTCACATGTACGAAAGTTAAAGCCGAACATCAACGTCCAAGTGGATTACTTGAGCAACCCGAGATCCTTATGTGGAAATGGGAACACATATCCATGGACTTCATAACAAAGCTACCCCGAACCTCTCGAGGACATGATAGCATATGGGTGATCGTTGACCGATTGACCAAGTCGGCACATTTCATACCCATACGTGACACTTACAAGACATCAAAGTTAGCTCGTATATACGTTGAAGATTGTAAGTCGTCATGGGGTACCTCTGCACATCATATCTGACCGAGATGCTCTTTTCACTTCACATTTTTGGTCGTCTATGCAAGAACTTTTGGGTACACAATTGGATCTAAGCACGGCTTACCATCCTCAAACTGATGGTCAAACCGAGCGAACGATCCAAACTTTGGAGGATTTGCTACGTCTCTGTGTTCTTGACTTTGGTGGCGATTGGGATATGCATCTACCGCTCGCGGAATTTTCGTATAACAATAGTTACCACTCGAGTATCAAGATGGCACCGTTTGAAGCACTTTATGGTCGTAAATGTCGTTCACCGATCTGTTGGACCGACATTGGTGAAAACTTCATCACTGGTCCTGAACTTATACAAGAGACGACCGATAGGTTTCTATCATTCGCAAGAACCTTGAAGTGGCGAGAAGTCGTCAAAAGAGTTATGCTGACAAGCGACGTAAGCCATTAGAATTCCAAGATGGGGAGATGGTACTTCTCAAGGTCTCACCGTGGAAAGGTGTGGTTCGCTTTGGAAAGAAGGGCAAACTGGCTCCAAGATTTGTAGGACCTTTCAAAATCCTGAAAAGGATTGGGAAAGTGGCTTATAAACTAGAGTTACCTTCCGACCTTAGTGGAATTCATCCTGTATTCCATGTCTCAAATTTGAGAAAGTGTTTGGCCGACGAAAGTCTGTATGTTCCGCTGGAAGACATTCAGATTGACGAGTCATTACATTTTGTCGAGAAACCTGTGGAGATCATGGATCGTATAATGAAGAAGACTAGAACCACACAACCCCAATCATCAAGGTTCGTTGGGAAAATAAACGTGGCGCTGAATTTACTTGGGAACGCGAGGAGCACATGAGAAGAGATACCCGTTCTTATTTGTATAGTTTCATTTCTTTTAATTTCGGGACGAAATTCTTTTATGTTGGGGAGACTGTAACATCTTGTATTTTTGTTAGCTAAAAGTTAATTTCGTTTATTCTTACTAAGGTTATATTTGTCAATTTTAAAACTTGCGTGTTGTTTGTGCTTATTCTTTATTATCATTGGGTTTTTATGAAATGTTAAGTATAATTAATAATAATAATGTTAATATTAATAAAAGTAACAATAATAAAGTAATAATAACGAATATAGTATTAGTAATAATAAGATTACTTTTAATATGGTTATTTATAATTTATAAGGTTATTAAACTTAGTCATATTTAAACCTAAACTTAAATTAAGTTTGAGGGTTTTATTTGTCAATTTGGAAACTTAAAATGGAACTTTTAAGCATAAATATTAAATAATAAACTAGAGGGACTAATTGTGTAATTAATTAAACCCAACCCAAAACCATTTTCTCTCTCCCCGATTTTCCGGCCGTCGGCCGGCGAAACTCCGACACGGCGCCGGCGAGGTTCCAAAACCCGTAAAATTCATCCGTTTTATTCCCAAATTATACCAATCGCTTCGTGAACACAATTCGAACCTCGTTATGAACTTTTAAGGCGTTTATCAACCGGTTACGAACTCCATTCGAAGGTATAACCGAAGCACGTTAAGATCCATAACCGTTTGAGCATTAAACTCCAATCATAACCCAATTAACTGAACCAAATCGAGCGTTTATCTGATTCTAATCGATTGCAATCATCAATTTCACCTGAAATAAACAAAAACATCTCATTCGATTCTCTCTGTTGATCACGAACTGCAACATACTCGAACGCTATCTTCCGAACATCAAGATTTGAAATCGATAAGGGGCTTTGGATCTAGTTTGTCATACGAAGCTATACACAAGGTTAATTGTGTTATCATCAACGTTTACATCGTTTCTTCTGCATCTCCTTTGACCGCGACTTGTGCATCGTTGGGTTCACCTTCAATTCGAACTTGTTCGGTAAATTACATACATGAATATGCTCGTTTTAGCATGGGAACAAAAGCCCCATGATTACAAGCTTTTACATTTACGAATTCAGGTTCAATTTTGAGATTGTGGAATAGGGTTCTTAGAGATTTGGGGAAACTTTCTTTAAACGGGTTATAATAATTCGAAACCAATATGAACCGCGGCTGAGGCCTTGGTTCATTGGTTAAGACATTGCATTCTCAACATGAGGTCCCGGGTTCGAACCCGGGCACCCTCATGTATATTTTTAAAACCTTTTTTTTAGCCTTAAATTAATTATAGAAAATTTATAATAATTAAAAATGATTTTATAAACCCTAAATATTTTAAAGTCATCTAATTATTTCTTAAAAATTTTCTTGTAAAACTTTGTAATATTTTTTACAAGTGTAATAATTAAATATTTTTATTATTAGATTGTTATATAATACTTAAAAACATTAAATTAATATTAGACCTTATGTTTATGGATTTATCATGATATTTATAGAATTTAAATATAATTGTATAAATGAAATCACAAGTTATTTACAAAGGATCAATTTCCTTAAAAATAAATTTATAAATTTCATAATAGTATTTTTTTTATATAAATAAATTATTAACTTTATACAAATCCTCAAAATTCTAATACCCTATTCATGTTACTCGTTAATCTTATTATTAACCTAAATTTTATAATATTTATATATTTAGGTGCCTTGTGACGTGTTATCTTGGAACGACATATTTTATTCTTATTAATCTTCATTATATACTCATTTGACAAGTGAGTTTTCTTGCCCCCTTTTTACTTTATTTCACACTATTTTGGGGTGAAACATGATAGCTTATACATGATACACTTATACACGTTTGAGACTTGTAAATCACGTGCAATTCAACTTATTATTTGTCATGGTTATTTGTTTATTGTAAGTGTTTATATGAGATACATAGTTTGATTACAATCATTAACTATTGCTAGCCTGGCAACGTCTTAGATCTTTGGGCCTGACAAGCCTATTTGGTGCTAAAGTCGATGTATTGCCGACTCCTAGGAGCCGTATGCTTGTGCACTAGGGAACCAAATACACCTAGCCAATCTTTTATACTTGTAATCAAGTCGAGGTTTGGTTGTAACGATATGTGTTCTATAACCTTACTAGCTTATAACTTATGACATGAATTGCTACTTGTAACTTTCTTTTTTATTATGTATGAAAACCTTGGAAACTCACCAACTATTTTAGTTGACTCTTATTTTTATCATGTTTCAGGTCAACCTCAAGCTTAAAGTGATCTTTTTGAAGCATGCCATAATCTAGGATTTGGACCTAGTAAATGAATAAAACGTTTACTTTATGTTTTGTTGCATTCGAACTTATTACTTGTTTGGGAATTATGATTGTATTTTTATTTCAAGACTTATGATAATAATATTTACAATTTAATATAGCGTTATGTGGCTGTGAACAATCTTAACCCTCACATCTCGACGTTCCGCCATCAAGGTTGGGGTGTGACAGATCTCGACGTTTCCGCCGTCAAGGTTGGGGTGTGACACTCATGGTCTAGTCGCATGACTGGACATAATACTGGTCCAGTCTCATGGTCCAGTCGCATGACTGGTCCATTAGCATGGTCTAGTTGCATGACTGGTCCATTAACATGGTCCAGTCTCATGAATGGATCTACACGCAAATTTTCAGATATGTAGCCGCCATGGCTGCCAAAAACCCTAATATGATGAATTTTACATGAGCCGAAACAAAATAGACATCAACAGATTCTCAAGGGTGATAAGAACGTGGTTTCGAGTTCGATTTTAACATAAAAGCAACACACGTAACAAGATCTGATCAAAACACGAAGAACACGAAGTGGGTTTAACGTCAAAGAACATGAAATAGATATAGAAATCAAGAGCTCGGGTTGCTAGAATGATTGTTAGATCATTCTAGCAGTAACCGACTCTGATACCAATTGTGAAGTCGCTGGATTGGTTGACATCCGAGCGTGTTCTTGACAGAAGGAAACAAAAACCAAAACCAAGAGACAAACAATAGAACGAACAAGAATATAATAGTTTCATTGATAAAACCTAATGATTACAAGCTCGTTAAACATAAGAATCAAGACTCTTGGCAAGGGGAGATCGAGCATGATCTCCCCTCTCATCCGGCAGCACCTAGGCCCGAGGCACACTCCTTCACCTTTCTACACCATGAAACTGGTATTTATAAGCCTCAGCCCATATCATATGCGACTGGGCCCATTCTTACGATTGGGCCATGTGTATGGTTCAATCGTACGACTGGACCATACGTATGGTTCAATCGTATGACTGGACCATTACGATTGCCCAATAACATCTCTCAGTCGCACGACTGGTCCATTAACATGGCTCAGTCGTAAGACTGAGTCTCATTCGCATATGCTCTTGCGAATGACTTAGTTTCATGTGTTTACAACATATTAGGTGCATTACATTAAGCCTAGACTATTCGTTAAGCGACGAACACATTATATATGACAATATATGCTCCAACAGAACCCGTAGGAAGGGGGGACGAACCACCAAATTGACATATGAAATCACCAACATGAACACAAACGAAATCTTTAATTTCATATAGAAAGAAAACGAACCACTTCTATTCTCGGAGCCCAGCTAGATCAGTTGCCGATGAACAAGTAAGAATTGCCTCAACAAAAATAGATGGAATTGGGCCTAAAAAACCATTCTGGTTTGTTATCGATTAGGTATCAGTGGGAACATAAAAATAAAAGAATTAACAAAGTATTAGATCGACTAAATTGAACAAATGCTAGGTCAAGATCATGATGTTTATTGGGAATTGAAGAGGGGGAGAACGAGCAGACACCGAACGATTCATTTCTATTTCTTGTTATCATGGAATTCGTTATCAAGATGGATCATCCTTACGTGGTCAACGAACTCATACTAATGCTAGGACTTGTCGCAAGCAAATTTGGAAATGAAACAAGTATATTGAATGCCTTGGTACTTATCTGATCAATTACACTGTTAGCTTCAATAGTTCACTGAATTTTTTTATTTGGGGATTTCACGGTTACTAATCCAATATCGGTATAGTAGGCCTCCTTGGCCACTCCACTAGCGGCTCAGCTTCATCCTAGAAGCTACTGCTTCCGCCTCTCTAGGCTTTGCTCTCGCTTATGACCGGCATATGATCTCTCTACGTAGTGATCGACCTTCTTAAGGAAAGCAGTTTTCGCTTGAGAAGATAGCTTAAGTTATAGTTATCATAGCTAAAGTGATAGCAACTCATGAACAAAGCGCTCAACCATAGGGAAGGAGCAGAATAAAAGTAGCGAATTAAGGGTTAGGTAAGTAGCATAAAACTTAGGTATCTTCTACCAGGGTGATAGACTTACATTTGGAAATGGCACATAGTTGGAGCACACTTCTATCCTCTCATATTATGCCACAAGCCTGATAGCCAAATGATAGAGGCGCAGGGGATTCATTCGGGTTCTCAGCTAGCTGCCATCTAGAGTATATAAAGCAGCTTGAGTAGTAAAGTCTTATGCTATGAACGCATAAGCGGGTAAAGAGTACATGTGTTGAGCGACCAAGAAATAAATAACCCCTAAAGAGGCTAGAGCAAAGCCTAACTGAAAATGAATCGAATTAATCATTTTTCATATTAGAATGAATGCAAGACTAGAGGACTCCCAAGAATATAAAGTGAAAGTGGAGGAATGTGGCTTCTGGTTTTTTACTATTGGGCTATCATTTAGGAAAGCTACTTTCTTTTTCTTTATGGCTTGAGACTGTAGTAACTCTTCACTTGACCAAAGAACATATGAGCTTTTAGAGAGAAGTAGAAAGAGCTTATTTATTCGTCGATACAAGCCTTTACTTCAAAAAAAATGAATAGAACCGGAAGCTAGCTTTTATGGTAGTAAAGTCAATCCATCTACACAAACGAATTCTCTATGTTCTTCGTATCGCCGCTTTATTTATGTAAGCTCTAGTGAAGCAAAGCAATGTAAGACAGATGGATAGAGGGATACTGATACTATAAGATAAGATAACCTACTCCTACAGTTATTTTTCTCATCAAGCTATGCGTGCTTACTTGAAAGTCCTTCTTTAAAGGCACAATTTCATTCCGGTATGATCTTCAACCTACATAGGCTAAGCGGTCAGGTCATGGGTGTTGCACTTCACTTGAATAATTCTTTTTAAATAGCAAAGTCAAGAACCAAGCTAACTAAATCGAATCTCCCGTGCCCTCTTCTTTCTCCATCTGGTTCATAAATCCGGTCTGACCAGTTCGACCGGTGAACCAGTAAGACGTCTGATTCGATATCCGATTCGGTTTTGAAAACATTGATTGAAATAATGACATGGTTTGGATCTTCTTTTTGCTCGAGTAATATAATATATTTTTACTTGCACATCAACAATACATACAATTTATTTTCTCAGACGAACATATGCGTTGACTTGCAAGGAAAAAACATGTTGATTTATAAAAGGAAAATCAAACTTAAGGTTTTTTTTAAATGAAACCATAAACCGAACCGTTAGGTTCTAAATTGGATAACCGTCCAATTTTTTTTTACAAGATCCAATCCAAACGACATCCATAAAACACGTTTCAAAAAATTTAAAGCTATCATCTCTAACACTGTGTTAAGTCTCATTTAAAGAGAGAAAAAAATGAATTAGAAAGAAAGAAAGAAAAGTTGTGTTCTAGAGTTTTTTATAATGGAAGGAAATAGAAGGATCATTAGAAATTTATATTTTTGAGTTTATTTAAAAAGAAAAAAAAAGAAAGTGATAGAAAGTGGAATGAAAAAAGGCTAAATTAAAAAAACAGCGTAGAGAATTAAAAAAACATTAAAAAACTTTTAAAAATATAATGAAAATAAAAATAAAAAGAACAAAGTTTCAAAACTTAATAAATAATTTTTAAACTACGCTTTTACCAAAAAAAAAAAAAAAAACTCCTTAAAAAGTGACACACACCCAGAGGCCAGAACCTCAATTCCAAATTTCTAAAGCGGGAAAAGTAGACGAAACCCCGTGATTCGTGAACGATGAGAGGCCCCGCCGGCCGCCGCCCTTTACCCACCGCCACTCCGACACCGTCAGATCCATGGCAGTTCACCGCCGGAGGAAACCACCACCGCGACTCCGACGCCAGCTTCTGCAGCAGCCGCCCCTCCTCCGCCCACTCCACCGGCAACCACCACCACCACCACCGCCCCTCCGCCCTCCCCTTCACCGACCGCTCCTACCAATCCCACGCCGTCGCCACCATCAACAACTACCTCTCCTCCTCCTCCTTCCCCATCTCCTTCAAACTCAAACCCTTACCTTCCAACAAAGACCTCACCGAAACCCTAAAGTTCCTCCTCTCCCGCATCGATTACCCCATCGGCAACAAGATCGAAGATGATGTCGCTTTGGTGTTGAAGTACCTCAATTGCCCCGTTAAGATGAACAAATCCGCCTTGAAAGCCCCCGGAACGCCTCACTCGTTTCCTAGTGTGTTGGCTGTGATCCTCTGGCTTGTGGAGATCGCCATGTATAACGAGCACCTTGCCAATTCGACGCAATCGCAGTCCGTTTATGCCAATAGCATGTTCGCGTATAATTTGAGCTGTTATTTGCATTACATTAGGGGTGATGATGATGCTGTTGAAGAGAAGATGAGGAATTCATGGGGAAATTACAACAGGTATTAGGTTTTACTGCTGTTTTAGAGCATTTATGGTGGATTGATGGAATCCCTAAAAATTTTTCACGATAAATGTATAAAAAATATTATTTAATTGAAAAAGTGAGATATAAAGTTTTGATTTTTGCTATAATTATATGAATGAATATGAGGATTTTACTGTGAATGCTCTTGCAGTCTTACGCGTTTGTTTGTTTGTTTGTTTGTTTGTTTAGACTGATTGGTGTTTGTGATGATAGCAAAAAGATTTGTTGTTGGAGAAAGTGAATGTGTTAACAGCGAATGCAAAGGATTTGGAGGCAAAGCTGGAGGCTATGAGGTCTGGGCCGTCGTTGAAGGAGGCGAAGGAGGAGGAGAAGAGTATGTTGGAGAAGGATATGGAGAAGTTTAATGATTTGATTGAGAAGTTGCAGGTGCATGAGGGGAATGTGGAGAAGCAAATGGAGGAGAAGGAGAAGGAGTTGAGGGTGAAGATGGAGGAGAGGAGTCGGATTTGTGCGGAGAATGATGAGTTGAAGCGGAAGGTGGAAGAGCAGGCTATTAATATGAGGGATGCCGAGAGGATGAAGAGGGAGTTGCAGTCGGTGGAGCGAGATATAGGAGAAGCAGAGATTGAGAGGAACAAGTGGGAAGAGAAGTGTTGGGATCTTAATGGTGTTATTGGGACGAAGTTTAAGGAGCTTGAGGCGCTTCAGAATGAATGTAACCAGGCTATCAGAAGGTACCTTTTGTTTGAGCTGTTTTATATAACTATCTGTGTAGGATTACTGCTAGAATTCGTTATTTGTGTCATGTTGTATGATTTTCTCTATCTGCAAATCCAAGTATATTGACTATATTCTATATTGGTTTATGTTCTGTTGCTTGACATGGAACTATGCTTAATGTTGGAATTGTGTGTCGGCTTGTGTCTTGACTTGATGTAACTGTTGATTTTTTTAGGTTAAAATTAGGAAATGATATTCAGTACCAGTTGAATGCAAAAGGTACAACACCTGCTGAGGTTCTTGGAATGGATTATAAATCAAGATTGGTTCCTGTACTCATTCCTTGCGTGATGAAGTAAAGAGAAGTTCAATGGAAAATCTGGAAACTCTGATGTCTCTTCAGCAACTGTCCCGTGATATTGCTGCAAAGATTGATGCAAAAAGGAATCGTATTACCATGCTTCAATCACGAATTGAGGAAGTAAGTCCTGACTACTTCTATCTTTATATTGTCTTAAATTCAAGCATCACCTATGGATTTCAAATAAGTACATTTATTGTTAGCAGAAGAAAAGGAACAAATGTCATATATTGAAATATGTTCTCAATTTAGGCTTTTTAGCAGGAGTATCATGCTAGACCCACATGTTGAGTACCTATAACAATGTTTGTGGAATATTAAGCATAATTTTAGTCGTGAAGAAAACACCTACCAAAGTAGAACCTTTGTATGTGACATTGTATATCAGGCATAGTGCATCATGGGTTTTTAGGATTACAATCTGTTATTAGTATTACTCATGCTGTTATAATACATAAAGACAGTATTTGCATTGCAGAAGCTTCCAACATTTTCATAATTAGTATTTGTTGAATTAGATCAGCAGTAAAATAAAACCAAATGGTCGGTCAGCTTTCGAGAGTGGGTGTCGTCCCTCCCAAAACTTGAACAACTAATAGTCCTTAAATAGATGGGAAGGGACTTGTCAGTATGTTAATCCTTTATCTGGACTAATGTGGCAGATATGTGTAGGTATTTCTTCTTTCTTTTTTCATTAACACCCTTAACGGATTGCAGTTTATTGACAATCTTTTCAATTGGCTGTCTTAAAATCTCAAAGGAGAGCTTAACACCATCTTTACTCAATTGCTTATTATTGTTGTTTAAATGATGCTACTCTGATTGTTTGATCAGGTGGAAAATCAGTTAAACTTGATAAAGAATGAAACACAAGATTACACATCCAGGTGTGCAATGGAGGCTAGGCAGTTGGTTGAAAACTTTGAAGTCGAGTCTCATAAAGTTGACCTTGTTGAAAAAGAAGCTCGTGAATTTGTTGAGGTAACATTATTTGTATGTTTAATGTTAAAGCATATTTAGTCATTGTTCTTGACTTATTGAACCAATTGAGGCATGCAAAATAAGTCGAGGTGGTGTTTCAATCAGGTTGGGTTACGGGTCAAAGCAGGTAATCTTTTTGGTACAAACTGGGGGGCCAAATACCTTTTTTTCAAAAAGGAATTTGTTTATAGATAATTAGTGTGCCAATTATGATCATATGCTGTTATTTTAACATCCATCAAATCTTTTATTAAATAAAATGTTGTAGGTGGTTTTGTTGAACTCTTTTATTAATCGCTTGAGATTGTGTTTGGATAAATTCTTAAAATCTCGAATTTACCTTATTTTTTTCTAAAAAACTTGATTACGATGTATTTTGCATAAAAAATAATTTATTAGAATTCATACTAGTTTCTTAAAATCTCTATATTTCTAAATTACTATTATTATTACTTTTTGATGGTGGTTCTTACAATATTTTTTACCAAACTCTATTTGCATCATGTCATTTTTAATAAAAAATTTTTTTTACCAAACCACATGGACCATCCATGTAATTTGCTCTTAAAGAAATATGTGCTAATTTTGAGACATGATATATTAGTTGTTTTTATTGATTTACATTACGATATAACTAACAATATATATTTGTGAAGAGTTCGAAAGCAAAGTTACAGGAAACAGTGACGCAATGCGAAGAAGAAGTTGAGATGTGTGCACATGAGCTCTTGGCGTTGATTGATTCAGTCTCAAAGTACAAAGAGTTTACAGTTTGTAAAATATCAGAGATGAATAATGCTGTTTCAGAACGGCTGCCGCTATAGCGCAAGTTCACAAGGAAGCATTATCATCCTATCTCACGATCTAGTTCTTTCTAGGGTTTTAGTGCATGATGTGTTTCAAAGATCTTTTATGATTCTCTTTTGTGATTAGTTTGTATGAGAGCATTGTTAAGGTCGCTCCATTCAGACAATCTGGGTGTGTTTGGTTGGAAACTAGTATAATCTTTTATTGCTGAACTCGAACTTGATTTAAGCTCAATCAAGTTAGATTACAAAAAGAAAAAATGTTTGTCAAATGGAACCTTTATGTTGGTCAACTCAGCAAATATGTCGGCATCTTCTTTTCATGAAAAATTTAAGATTTTATGAACGCATATTTTCTCTAAAAATATGTTAGTTTACTTTAAGTTTTGTGACAAGATTAGTTGCTATTCTTAAATGTGAGGATACTCCAAAAGTTAAACGTCCAAACAATATTTTCAAGGTGCGCAATACACAGTGCTCCATTATTCGGCTCAATATTGCTAAAGAATTTATCAAATGTGTGCGTAAGAAAGTAACACATCTTCCCGTTGAAGAACACTTTCTTTGGTTAGAATAAATAGTCTTTTAGTTCCAAACATCACCTCTATTGAACAACTAGAACTTTTTACATACCTTAGCATCTTAGTGCCATTCACAAACGATGATTAGGTAAGAACGAGTTGAGCTTGAGTTTAAGTTTGGCTTCTTTTTTAAAAAGGCTTGAGCTTGAACATTTAGAGTTTTATTTTTAAAGCTCGAGTTTGGTTTATTTGTAGTTTTTTAAGCTTGAGTTTGGTTTGGGTATAGAATTTTCAGTAGTTTTTCAAGCTTAAGTTTGTGTGCATGATATGCGTAAATGTCGTGTGGTAAAGCTAATTTTCAAAGTGATATGAATTAGGTCATGTGGCTTGGTAAACCTAAATTTCAAAGTGATATGAATTGCTATCGCAAAGAATGAATGGCTATCCAATCATGTTTATCACATTATAGGTTGGTTCGGTCTTCATAGAAACTTGTATGATGTTTTTAGACTTTAAACAATCAAATAGTACACTTTTAGCATACTAAGTTGACCTGTATTATAATTAAAATGTACCAAAAGATCAAAGAATGAACAAACAAAAACATAACAAGTAAATATCTCACTTATAAAATAAAGCCTAGAAAAAGTTGTTTTAATTTTATAAATAGGTAGGGTGGTGGGGGTGCTCATGCTATTTTCATCATAATACACCATATACCCATCGATCATATAATATCATGTCACATCACATCACATCACATAAAATTAACGGGGACACCCACACTACATGTCACCATAGATTATTTTAAAAATAAACCATCACCACCACCTGTCAGCCACCATCACAACCACCTACTAGCCACCATCACCATACTACTTTTTAACAAAAAAAGACAACAAAACAAGAAAATAAAACACAAAAAAAGTTAATACAAGCAGTTTTTCAGATATAAAAATAAATGCTTAAATCAATTTTTTAAACTCAAAACACCACTGTCGGCCAGCACCGTGAACCACAAAAACCATCTCTTGAAACCAAAACCATCATCTCACCTGAGTAGAATCCTAACAACCATCATACAACCGTTGGGCGACAACGGCAGCGTAGGAGGGAGAAGGTGATGACCGTTGGTGGGAGTAATAGTCGAAATTATTACCGTTGGAGGTGCTGTGGCTCGGCAAGTAGGCGTGGCACGGTGGGGTGATTTAGCGGCGTAGGGGACCAACGATAGTGTTGACACGCGGCGCCGGCCCACCACGTGGCTGCGGTGTTTACGCCCCTACCACCCTTACTAAGTTGTAACATGATTATAGAAGTAATATTATTGCATAGTAATATGATATATACATAAACCACTCTTATGACGTTATTAGAATACACTTTGACAACTTTCGACGGGTCAACCTAACGGTCCATTCCCGCTTTAGCTAATTTATAACGTTTTACCTATTAACCTATCGATAATAAAGTATAACTCAAATCGACCCATAAACAAAACATACCTTTAATTAACATTGGTAAGTATCAGAGAAAAGTTGCAACAAAACAGGTACATTTTCATTCCAATTTTAAACTTACATTTGTGAATGTTATCTTTGTTCTCCTCAAAATTGAAATATACACATCTTCATCATGTTAACCCACCATGAAAAACAAAATAACTAAACAAAGATGCTAAAGACTACAGCTATTTACAGTTGATTTTACAACATTGATCTACCTTTCAGTCTTTGACCACCTATGACTACACAACTTACAAAAATGTCAGTGAAAACATGAGCTACAAACGCTAAACGAAGGCGAGTTACCTTATGTAATCATTGTCACGGTTGAATCGTATGCCACCACACAGTGGAGAAACAGGGCTCGAGTTCATGGAGACCGGCATCTGCACAAATGGGTGGTTCAATAGTTGGGCCGCAGTAGGCCGGTCATTCGGGTTAACTTGTAAGCATTTAAATATGAAATCATGGGCCTCTACGGACAATGTCTTAGGAATATCAGGAAGTTCACCACTACCGATTCTGAATAATGCTTGCATCTATGGAAGAAAAAGCCGGTCCTCATTACAACAACTTACATAGTGACCGCAATACCACATAAAGCAAAGGTAGATACCAATTTAAGTAGAGAACCATAAAGACCGCATATATATTTATACGTATTGCTTTAAATGAAGGCGATTATGTAACTGCATAACTCACACAACACTTTGTATAGGTGTCTATGCGGTTCTCGTGGTTCTCTACTTAAAATTTGTTCTATATATATGCGTGTGTTTACAAACATCAATTTTTCATGGGAATTCATGAATTTAATTATATTGGAAGCATAGTACAGAAATAAACAGGAAATATTCTGCGTACCCCTTCCAAGTGGGAGTATGGAACTTGACCCGTTAGCATCTCCAACACAGTGCAACCAAGGCTCCATATATCAGCTGCAGGTCCATACCCCTTGTTCTTCTTATTATTAACAACCTAAGAATACATACAAAACTGTCTTGAGGAACAAACCCTTTGTCATAAAGAACGAAAGAGAAAGGGATCCAAGGTTGTTCAAATGATATAAAAGTAGACGTAGCAAGATGAGCAGGTTACATGGGTTGGGTAATGGGTCGAAATAGCATAACAATTTTTAGAAGATTGTAGGCCTTAAAGATAGACTTAGGGATACGATACCTCCTACTCAAAAGATCAGAGAGATAACTAACCTCGGGTGCCATCCATATGGAGTCCCCTTGCAAGATTTAATGTCGTTTAATTTGGTTGCCTATGGATACAATCGAGTTACTTTTTGTAGATTGTACAAAGAAGCTATAAAACAGAGCGAATAAGAGTCATGTGCAGCTACCTTTGCCAACCCAAAATCTGCAAGCTTTACAGACCCGCTCACATCAACCAGTATGTTAGCACATTTGATATCCCTGAAAGATAAATACAAATAGCTCACGAGATGCTCCATCATCAAACCACTAATGACAAAGTCACAAAACTGAAAAAAAGAAAAACTAACAAAGTGGCTCGTGTGACCACTCATCTTCAAGCGAATAATTTAAAGCAAAGGGCATGGGCTTCTACCTATGAACCACATTTCGGTCATGCAGATAACTCAAACCACTCAAAATCTGTCGTGTGTATGTGGACACTTGGGAATCCCGTAAGCAATACTTCTGATAGAGGTTTGCTAATGAACCTTTGGGCACAAGCTCAAGGAATATATATAGTTTGCTGTCATCCTGAAACATCATTTCATTTTTCTTTCATCAGCTATATGAAAATTAATTATGTGCAATTGTCTCTTTGTGTATATATACATATCAGTTAAACTCGATTTTTGCACATGAAAAATGAAAAGGCGGGATAGAAACAAGATGCATACCTTATCTGTTCCAAGATACCTTACTATGTTATCATGTTGGAATTGACTTAACAAAAAGATCTCCTGAAACAATAAGAATATGAAACTTAATATGAACAAAACAGGAGTCGGTAACTAGACGAAAAGAAAACAACGCAAATCACCTGTTCAAGTTGAAGAATGCTCTGCTTTCCTTGGTTTCCTTGATCAAGCAAAGAAACCTCCTTCACAGCAAAAAAGAACCCATATCTGCAAATAAACATGCAACCCCTCTAAGTTAATGAATTAAACAATTTATATAATCTCCCAAAACAAAAACAAACTCAATTCAAGGTCTGTGGATTTAATCTTCATCTTTTCACCATAAAACTGATGCTTTGACATAATACAAACAAACAAACATAACCAACAAAATACACTCAGGTCGTAGGGTGTAGGGAGGGTGGAACAATGGCAAACCTTACTCTATCCCAGAGGATAAAAAAGCTGCTCCTAAAAAGAACCGTTGAGAAAAACCTCTTTTTCTTTTGAAGTGAAGGTGAAAAAATAAGTATCATAAGAGTATTTATTTATAGCACCAAATGCAAGAACAGGGAAGGCATAAAATCCCTAAGATTTAAGTAGCCAAGATTAAGGCAAGTCTATTGACTAAAGCAAACCTAGAAAGTAGCTAAAATTGACTCTAAAACTAAAAACAAACCTAAGTAAAGTACAAGCCAAGATGCTAAAACAAAGACTAAAGGTGAAAGTGTGAAACTAAAGGCAAACGTAAGACTATTGACAAACCTAAAGTCAATAGACTGCCTTTTGTACCAGAAATGATTGTGAAAAAAATAAGTATCATAAGTTCATAACAGCATTCTTAGTACCAGAAAATGAAAGCACATGATAGACATAAATTTCCCTAAGATTAAAGTGGCTAAGACTCAAGGCAAGTTTATTGACTAAGGCAACCCTAGAAACTAGCTAGCATTGACTCTAAGACTAAAGATACACCTAAAGTCCAAGCCATGATGGGAAGTTACTAAGACTAAATGTGAAACTAAAGGCAAATGTAAGACTAAAGACAAACCTAAAGCTAAAAGTGAATCCTAGAAAGCAGCTAACATGGACGCCTCAAACCTAAGGCTAAATTCAATTCTAGAAAGCAGCTAACATCAACAACTAAAACTAAGAAGTACTAGCCTGAGACTAGCACGAGCAAAGATCAATCTACAAAATCAATAACCTTTATCCATCGTCTCGAAAAAACTACATACAGCAATACATAAACATCACTTACTCATTGAACCCTTCATAAACAGTCCCAAACGACCCACTTCCAAGAAAATCCCCCTTCTGCCAGTTGCTGATACTGCACCTCACAGATCCATTAGGCGACACAAAATACTCCACATCAGTAGAATCTGCAACAATGGTCCTTAACCCCATCGTCCCATTTGCCTCTTCATCTTCATCTTCATCTTCAACAACACAACTCCCGCCACCCCCCACATCTTCACTCGCCGGAGCAAACCCACGAACCAAATCCCAATTCGAACAAGGGTTATCCACCACCACTCTCGACATCACCAGAGGTCGAGCAAGCACCGGCGGCCGTACACCCTTGATTCTACTTTTCCCCTTGTCATCGTTCAAAACCCTGATCGGAGATTCAAGATTCTCCGACGAATCACTCTCCGGAGTGAAACAGTGGAATCTAGGGCACGTAACGGAGAACGCTTTGTGGGCTTCCCAATCAGCCACCGGAATCGCGAAATCCTCCGGCCCGGAGAGGCCTAACGACCGGCAAATTGACTCGATTTCGCCGGCGGTGCCTTCAATCCGGTGGCTGATTTGATCGGAGAAGGAAGACGTGTCGGGTGAGTGGGTTCGATTTGATGATTTGGTGTCGAGAAATGATGATGAAGATGATGATGAGGATGTTGAGGCGTCGTAATCGACGTTCTTGAAGGCGTTTCGTCGTTCAAGCTTACGGCTTGATCGCTTTTGCTTTGTGAACATCGTTGTTGGTGTTGCTCCGGCGGACTCACGGCGGAGGCATCGATGGATTACGGTGGTTGAGTGTTGTTGACTCTTGTATTGTCAAAGTGTTTATTTATCCGAACAAGAGTTGCATGAATCGTCCCTTGAGTTTATTGTAATGTTAATACTTAATACTACCCTTTTCAAATTTGTGAGGTGACAGAGGGAGGCTTGGAGTTGGAGCATATACCGTAGCTTTCCCATATTTGATACTATATTATACGAAATGATTGTAAATAGTTGTTAGTGAATGTGAAAAAAAAATTATAAGGATCGTATCATGATTCTTTATATTTAAAAAATACGGTACAACCCTTATAAACTTTTTAATATTTTTAAAAGTGGTTTTCAATGAAGAAAAGAGAAAAATATAACAATAAAAAAAGTATTATTTAATCAAAAAAAGAATAAAACAGTAATGTTTTTCCTGTAAGTATGAAAATGATGATGAGAAAGCTAATATGTTTAAAACAATATAGTAGTGTACATATAGGGATATAATTGAGAAATCTAGTCATTGTAGTTTTTAAAATACCGCATTTATAATTTATTTAGAAAAAAAGATAGTAGTTTAAAAAGAACTCGGTAACTCCATGATTAAAGAAACAATGCGGGTGTTTATGAAAACATGAGTAACATGTAGGACTAGTATGCAAAGTTGTATTCATATGAAGACCATGTTGTTTTTTTAAGGTAAAACAACTGGCTGGAAAACGACTTAAGTTTTTGTTTTTTTCTTAAACTAGATTAAGGAGGTGCTGCCACGTGGAGCGCTTGGGCTAAAGTTCAGTGAATACTGCCAATGGCAACAGCCAAACCAACCTATACTTTGGGCCGTGTTTTGGGCTGTATGGGCATAGCCCGGTAATTACAAGCCCATTAGGTAAAATGGAAATCAGCATAATTTCATTTTTTGTCAATAGTGTATATAATAAAACGTGGTATTTTCAACAAAATAACACATTGTTTCAAAGAGGAGAAATTCTCTCATTTTAAAAGGGAGTAAACGACCAAAGCCGAAAAGCTCGAGCTTGACTTGTTTTAACTTTAGAAAGTTAAAGCTCAAGCTCGGTTCGTTTAAAGTTATATTTTTAAAACTCAAGTTTGGTTCGTTAGAAATTTTTTAAGCTTGTGTTCGACTCCGGTTGGGCTTGTTTGTCATTAAATTATTAAAGTTGTATTTTTTAATTAATTTTACATTTATTTATAATCATACTTATTATATATAGCATAATATATTTATTTAATTAATTTTATTATAATTTTATATATAATAATATTATTTATATAAATAAATAAATAAATAAATAAATAAATAAATATATATATATATATATATATATATTGTGTTAAAAAATTATATATATGTTTAGGCTTGTTAGTCGGCTCGAGCCCGATATCTAAAGCTTGAGCTCGAGCTTGTTTAGTAAACTAGCCTTAATATGAGCTCGGGCTCGGGCTTGTTTCGAGCCTTTTCCGGGTGGATCCCGAGTAGTTTGTCAGCGGGCTTAGAGATAGAAGAGAAGTTGATGGTTTTAAGCTTTCGGAGGGTTTTAGAATTCACATGTTTAGTATAAGTTGTGATTTCTTGTTAGTAGAGTATTAACGGGTTCCGTGAGTTTAACGATAATGTGTTCTTATGGTTATCAAAATTGTATTTCTAGCTCTTTAGAATTTATTCTAAAATCATTTAGCAATTTTACAGATCCTTTGTGATATGTGACATTATCCTGAATCACACATTAAAACTTCACGGTTTGGCATTGTTTTTTTAAATACAATGGTTTATGTATTAGCATTGTATTGTTTTGAACAGAATATCTCTGAAAGCAACATCCATATCTCTAAGAATAGAAACAAGATTTGTTGAGAACCCATCTTCTATAGACCTGACAATAGTTTTATCATGAGTGAAATTTACTGAATGGTGTTTGTTGTTGTTGTCGTCTCAGTGTTTTATAAGAGTAGTTACCATAATATATTTTGATGTTATTATTAAACATGCCAAACGTGTTTCATTTTACCACTAAGTAACATTTAAAGTGAAAAATTTCTAAACGCATGTTATAATTCGTGACATAATAATCACTTTTATTAACTTTTGTTTATAAAACAAAAATGATAGAATTTTGTATTTTATGGAGTATTTACCTCTCGTATCATACGTGTGATGTGATACAGATGACGTGATACATGTGGTGTCAATTGATTGTTTCTCACACATTTAAAATTTAAGCCCTTTTGGTATGGACATCTCCATCATATAATAACCAAATAATTGTAAGACAACATTACTTGGGATAATAATGGTAAATGCTAAACATCAATAACCTTTTTACTTGCTTTGTTGTTTATTATTAACAATATAGTGGAAATGCTCGCGCGTTATGGCGGTATGGCTGTTGCACGTTTTTTGAATTCGATTTTTGTCAGTATCGGATTGGCCAGTTACGACGTAAATTAAAAAAACCAAAATATAATTATTGAAAAAATAAATGAAAGAAAAATAATTACGTGTATTATAAAAATCTTTAAGAAAACTATATTATCCCAACAAGATTAGTGAAATATGGGTGGTATTTGTGGTCGAAAATCACTTATTACCTAGATTATAGGAGGGTTTCGTTTTATCAATGTAGGTTAGAGTTTTATGATCATTGGAGGCAGTTTTCGGTGGTAATTTGTATACCTCGGAGAAAGTTAATAGAGAAATTATCACCTCAAATTAACATCTTGATTGTTATTAAACTGATAACAACCGATAATGGAAATAGGAAGATGGATTAATGCTCAGTCGTAACGAATGAATGACATTGAAAGTAAATGACGTTTTTGTTTGACCACGTGCATATGCTTTAACATTTGTATTATAAGCAACATATGTTATACTTTATTATAAGTGCATACATAGAATAAAATGATTAACTTTTTTTTGAAATCTAAGCATAACTATCTATATGGGTGTCTTATCTATATGTATAATTATCATTATATCATCCTTTTATTTTATTATAAAAGATATAGATAAATAATATTTAATTTTAAGAATATAACTAGTAAATATAAATTTAAATGTTAATTGTAGTATCATAAATAATATTAATTTTATGAAGTGAATTAATAATATCATATTATTAAATAATGTATTAATAATATTTATTAAATATATGAAAGAGATAAGGCAAAAATATCAAGTTATATAGAATTTAATGGCTAAAGTTATCATATTGCCCTTAAAATGTAGTAAAATCTTTATCAATATCATCTTATTCTATCCCTCTTAATATCTTCTTATTCTACCCCTCTTAATATCTTACATTGATTTGTATATGTTGCTTCAAAACTTATATATTTGGTAAAATTATATCTCTATCCAAAGAGATGCATTATATAGTAGTATAGATATGGATATAAATATTTAAATAAACTAATACTTAATTTCAATAATATTTAGTTATAAAATATGATTAGTAACTATAAATGTGTAAGATCTAAACACCTTGATCATTTATTACATGATCTATATAAAAGCATAAGTTTGGGACACATGTATAAGTTTATAAAAAAAATTAAGACATATAATACAACTTTTTAAGCATAGATACAAGTGTTATATACAATCATTCATATTTTGCCTATCATTTAATAACTTCTTCTAATTAATATATTAGCTAATGCATATTATTAATATATTATTTAATAATGTGAGATTATTTCATTCACTATATTATATTATATTATTAATTACACTTTAGATTAACATTTTAATTTATTAATAAGGATTATCTTATTTGAATATCTAACTATATAATTACTAGATTTAATAATAATAATAATAATAATAATAATATAATAATAAAATTTTTAAACAAATAGTATCTTATTTGAATACTTAACTATATAATTACTAAATACTTTAATAATAATGATGATAATGATAATCTATATCTGTATTAAGTATACTATTATATAAAGCATTCCTAGATAACACGCTTATAATTTTACTCAAATTTTAAGACATAATATAACTTTTAAAAATAGATTCAAATGTAATATACAATAGTTCCTAATTTACCCATATTTAATAAATTTCTTCTAATTAATATATTATTTATTATATATTTATTTTAAATATGATCTCATTTATAATAATTTAGATTAATATTAAAATATATCATTTAGTATTTATATTTTTATAACTTAATACATTTGATTTAAGTATTATTTTATTTATACACTTATGTATATAATCAATAAATATTTACATAGTTATAGGAAAGAGACCAAATAAAAACTCCTCTTTTTTAGAACTTTATGAACTGATTTGAGCCATTAGTTTTTTTAGCAACAATAGTAATTAATAAAAACATAATAAAAATATAAAATGAAAAATAACATAGAAATAAAAAAATAAAAACACAAAAGTATTTCCCTAGTTTCCCTCTTTCAATAAAATAAGATATATAAATCTATAAAAAATAAAAAATTATTGTTTTATCAAATTCGTTTTACACATGTGTAATACTTGTGTATATAACCAAATTTACACATATGTAAATAACGGGTTAAAAAATTCATTAATATGATAGGCGTTGCAAAGATTAAAAATACTAAAACTAATGGTGATTTTAAAAAATGATGTCGTGCAAACAATTATGAACATTTTTAAAACAATAGGGAAATGACATGCGACTTGCATATGGTAAGAAATATGTGACTAATATTGATTGCTAGAGTTCTCACTGAAAAAATAGTCATCAAATATCAAGATAACTCTACTCTATAATAATACCTAGATATGTAAGTGTTTAATACAAATCAGAAAAGATGCTCAATAATACATGTCGTATCACTATACATAACAAATACACAAAATTATGAATAGTGAAGTAAGTTTTCTTAATTTCACCACAATAATTTCAAACTAATAAAAAACTTATTTTATTATTATTATTATTATTATTATTATTATTTTATAATTTTATATTTAAACGTTTTAGGACTTTTTGAAACTAACCATAACACTTTCTTTCTTTTTGTTTTTTTATTTCAAATTGATACATACTCATTTTTGTCTTTTTAAAATATTATACTTAAGCGTTCGCGTTACGTTAAATTTACATATAATCCCTAAACTTTTTTTATATAGTTAATACTTTAAGTTATGTTATATTTTTTTAAACCAATTTACAATAGAGCTCATTAATTATAATAAAGTTAACATTTACGTGTTCACTATTTTTCTTTTATGTATGAGGTATTTATTTATTTATAATATTTACTTCTATTACACTTTTTATTAGCGTTTCACATGTAATATTTTTAGGTGGTTAGTGATAACGTATAAATTATCAGAATTAATTTTTTTAATTTTTATAACCCCGCTGCATAGGGCAGGTCACACCCACTAGTTATTATTTATGCCTAAGAACTAAATACATTGATCATTTATTATGTTATTGGAACATTCACAATAGCTTCCCCATCTTTACACTTATTTCTAAGTTATACAAAATATATGGAAAAAAACATATAATTTACATCCACACTAGATTTTTATCCTTATCTTAGTCTTCTATATCTTTAGGAAAACTTGTAATAATTCAATAATATCAAGAAGTCTATCCTACATACATACACTAAGTGCTGAACTAGAATGCTTCAGAAGTTTTACACCATGCACTAGAAAATATTCTACGTGTAAAATCTTTCGAAGCCAAGACCAACATTTTCCGAAGCTTCAAGGAAAAAGTTTTCCGAAGCCAAGAAGTTAAGATAGATTATCTTCCGAAGACTTTTGAAGACATTTTTTTTATCTAATGTACTTTTTTCATAAAGTTGGACCACTTTCTGCTATAACTCTGTTGACTCGCTAACTTTCACAAGTTGGTGAAAGGTCCATGCTTTTGGTAACTGTACATTGAGGTCTTGAGTCTTTTACTTTCTACTTTATGTATCTTTATTCTTTTTGTAATATAGTATAATGTGAGCTCTAACATGTCATAGTCACTAGTCAAAAGGCGAAGTCAAAAGGCAGTCTGCCTTTTGACTCTACATGATTTTATTGTTGTCTAGATCATGTATCCAGCTGGCCTTCAAAGTATGGCCGGCTGTAGATTGTAGTATAAGTATCTCATGTCTTTATAACTTATTTTCAACACTTATGCTTGTACACTTGTAAAAGAACTTGAGAGAAATATACAACTTCCTTGAAAACCAAAACACTTGTGTTGTTTTTCCGTTCTTGTTCTGTCTCATATTTACTTGTGTTCTAAGTGTCAATCCTAAGGTTACCAAGCTTCCAATTTGATCTGTTAAGTATTTTAAACTGTGTCTCCTTATTGTGTGTTGTGTTGTAACTCCATCAAAACGATCCTGCAATTGGTATTAGAGCTTTCTAGGCTCTTTATTGTAAGATCTCACCATCTTCATATCCTTCACACACACAAAATACTTAACATCTCAAATGGCAGCTATCACTAAAGCTTACATGGAAACTAGAACCATGACAAAGTCCCCACTGATCACTCCTTAAGACATTGACACTCGGTGCCAAAGAAAGGAAGGTTTCATCAAGTAATAAGACTCCAGGATGTGGGAATCTGTTGTCTCAGAACCTTACATACCAAGCACCTCTTCAACTACTACTAGGGGTGGTATGATTCCAAAGGCTGTGGCTAACTATTCTGGTGAAGACAGGAAGAGAGTAGAAATTGACCATAAGGCCATGACAACCCTTCAAACTGCTATTCCAAACTTCATATACAGAGGCTTCAAGAAGTGCAAAATAGCTAAGCAGCTTTGGGATGCACTAAAGTTGATGTATGAGGGGTCTACTGAAGCCAAAGAGAACAAGAAGGAACCCCTAAAGCAGCAGTTTGACAAATTCACCTTTAAAATAGGTGAAACCATGACTCAACAATACTTCAGGTATGTTGAGATTGTGGACACTCTAGTGGATATTGGAGTGACTCTTGAAAACAGGAACATTGTAAGGAAGTTTATGTCCTCTCTTCCTAGGAAATTGATACATTACTGTGTTTTTATCAAGAGGATTGGGAACCTTAAGACTCTCACCCTGACGGAGTTGTATGGTATTATCAGTGGATACTAGATGGAAATAAACATGCAAGATTCACCTGGTAACTCCAATAATCAAATGAGTTCAGCCCTGCATGTGACTGAGAACCTTAAGACTCTCACCTTTCCTTGTCTTCCTTCTCTCTCAGTTTCAACTCCTCTTTAATCTTTGCTTTTGCAGTTAACTCAGCAAGATGAAGGCTACTAAGGTGACTTCTGATGTGAGCAGCAGTTTCGGAGTTAAAGGGATTGAAGAATGGTTTCTCTGCTAACTCATCAATGTCAAATTTGCTAGAGTGTAGCAGAGAGGAGGCATTCAGCCTATTGCTTTCTCCATTCTCTCTCTCCACAACAAAGTTTTGAGAGGCTTCATCGAACCTCCACTAGATGATTTTCTTTCTAGGCACAAGAGGGTGACTAGGAATCTTGTCCCATTTCTTTGTATCCAGCAGAGTCACCAGCTTTCTTCTCAGTTTCTTCTCTTCATCGTTTAAGGAGTCAGAGTTGAGACCAAGAAGTCTAGCAACATGATCCAGTGTTCCTCTAGGCAGATCAAGAAATTGATCTCTTATGAGGGAACATAAAGATCCATCAACATAAGTCAGTTTTACAGAGTCTTCCTCACAAGAGATGTCGCTCAGGGTTGTGCAGTTGGTGAGCTTTTTCTTGATTGCCTTGAACTCCTCTAAGGAGAGATGTTTGGAAGGCTAAGGGGATAGTTTGGAAGGTTGTTTGGTAGGTTATGGTGTAGTAGTTATGGAGAGTGTTTTGGGTTGGAGGATGGGTAGTTTAGGTGGTTGAAATGAGGAAGTAGGTATGGATAGTGGTGTGACTTCAAGTGTATAGGGTTTAGTTTTGATGGTGAATGGAGAGGGAATAGGTTCGGGTTGGGGTTGAGTGGTTGGCTTGAAGATCATCCCCTATACCCTTCTATACATCTCTTTCCTTTTTCCTAAACGAATGTCAGCCTTGATTTTGCTGACAATTCATTGAAGTGTCTTTTCAGACATAGGTTCCACCTGCCTACCAGAGAAGCCGTGAGCCCGGAGATAGTCTTTCATCCAGGCTTTCTCACCTATCTTCTTGGTTGCAGTGCCCCTAGTTTCTTCTTCCTTCTTCTTCTTCTCCCTTAACTTCTCTCTTGAAGCTCTCTTCCTTTCTTACTCTAGTTGATCCTACTCTTTGTTGAAGAGCCATAGGATCGTATCATTATCATGTGGAGATAGTTCTTGAGAAGAGAAACCTCTGGAGGTTAGGAAAGATATCCTTTCCCTCTGGAGCTACAGATCAGCTTCCTCTTTTCTCTTTCTCTTTCCTCCTCTAAGGCCAACCGTGTTGCTTCCTCCTTTTGTTCAGTCTGCAACCTGGTTGCCTTTTCTAGCTCTACTAACTCCTCTAATTGTAGCAGGAGTATGTCTTCATTGGCAGCTCCAAGCTTGATGAGCCTGTCAATAATGTCTACCCTCTTTTTGTTGTTGACTTCTTCCTGGTTGGTTGCAACTGCTTTGGAACTGGCAGCTAATAGTTTCTTAGTTTGAAGTCTACCTTTCCTTTTAAGTTTCTCAATCCTCTCTTCCTCCTAAAGCTCTTCCACAGTCATTTTCTTCTTTCCTTTATCATCTTTGGAAGTGCTTGACTTTGGTGGTTCCTGAATAGAGGGTTCAGATTGAGATGGAGGTAGTGAAGGTGTTTAAGCTAGAGGTTGGTTGAGAAAGTCCTCACTATTCACCTTAGATGCTAGCTCTAGAATTGCATCTGTGATGATTAGATCCTCAGACAATGAGAACAATCCTTCCGCAGCTTCCATTTCAGCTTCAGAAGACTCAATTTGTTCTTCCGAGGCTTTGACTTCAGCTTTGGAAGTTTGAGGGAGTGTAGTATCTGTCCCAATTTTTTGGTTGCTGGGCCATTAGTCCTTATTTCCCCTTCGAATTGAATCTCAGGTTCTATTTGGACCTTAGGTTGACCAACTTCTTCCACAGTGGTAGATTGAGATGGAGGTAGTGAAGGTGTTTGAGCTAGAGGTTGGTTGGGAAAGTCCTCACTATTCACCTTAGATGCCAACTCTAGAATTGCATCTGTGATAATTAGATACCCGGACAATGAGAACAATCCTTCCGCAACTTCCATTATAGCTTCGGAAGTTTGAGGGAGCGCAGTATCTGTTCCAACTGTTTCGATTGCTGGGCCATCAGTCCTCATTTCCCCTTCGAATTGAATCTCAGGTTCCATTTGGACCTTAGGTTGATCAACTTCTTCCACAGTGGTAGAAGGTGCACTTAACCTCTAAAGCTCTTCAGCTCCAAAGTACATCATAACCGCCCCGATCTAGAAAAGATCTTAATAGGAACTTGGATAAGAGCCTATAGAGATCTCTGAGTATCCTTGGGTCTATTTGCAGTACAACTTGGGATGGCTCAGGGAAGATAGTTGCAATGGGAGCCGAATATCTGGAAATTAAAGTTTGGCTCAGTGGTTCCTCAATTGTTTGTCTCTGAACACTCTACCCTTTTTGGTAGCATCATATTGAGAGCTAGATGAGCTAGAGGAAGAGGTCAAAGAGACTTGAATGTGTACATGCCTAACAAATCTCTCAATCTGTTTCTCAGCTAGCTGAGCCTTGAGACTGTCAATCTCAAGTTACTGAGTGGCAGACCTATACTCTAAAGTCCTAATCTTGGATTCAAGGTTTGAGACTTTAGAAAGCAGGTCTTGAATGGTGAGTTGCAGGCTTCCCTCATTTTCTTTTGAAGAATCATAGGGAGATGAGGTAACATACCTAGTATGTACATCCTCACCACCAGATGTGGTTTCTTGGCACCCTGGTTTCCCTTGCTTAATGATGTCTCCTTCAGAGTCACCAAAAGGCATGGTTGCCACAGATTCAGTCTCAGAAATGTTACCACTGTCCAGAAGGTCCATTGAGGCAGCTTTTGTAATGGCAGCTGAATCTGCATGAGTCCCCTCCACATAAGTGAGATTCACCTCAGTAAAGGCTTGCTGATGGGGGCTAGAGATAAGAGGTCTCTCTAAGCTCTATTGATCTTTAAGAGTGTTGTAGATTAACTTCAATGCCATGAAGGGACGTAATATCTTCATCAGTTTTGATAAGAAGGTCTGTGAAGGATAGAGAGGGTAATCCTAATGACTCGGGACCTTAATTTATTGGTCTGTAGGCATTAAGCCTATGGTGGGGTTGTCCCTTTATGGCTGCTCAGAGGAGAATGGATACTCACCCTGAGGGCTTTCAGCTTGGTTGATGGGCTTATGGGTTTGAGACTAAGGAGACCCAAGACCATATTGAGGTCAATGGTGAAGGATGGTGAGATCTCAGACTAAGTAGGAGCCCATTGTTCCACTCTAGTATTTTTGGTTTGAACAAGAGGTGCTTGTTCAATCAGAGAATATTGAACACAGGTTTGTTTGGGGCGTCTTTGATATGTGATGGTGATGGGGTGAGAAGGTAGATTTGGAAATGTGAGGGCAGTTGCTGGTGTGGGTTCATCACCTGTGGGGTTAACAGGGATGTCACCAGGAGCTATTTGCTCAGTCATACCTTGAAGCAAAGCAGTGTATCTTACAATGAAATTGGTGGAGACTTTCTTCAAAGTCTTGAAGATGGTCGGCCTCATTTGAGGGACAATCAGAGCAGCTGTATAGACAAACTGACTCTGGTCCAGCTCATAGTTGATTATGTGCTGGAGAAATCTGGGATACATGAAGAATGTTTCCCGCTGGAGATTTCCCATGAGATTGGTCAGCATAAATCTTGAATAGTTGAATCTAGGGCTTCTTACCATTCCATGAACTAGGCACCCTAGTTCGTATGGAATTTGATCCCATCCCCCAGATTTATTGGACATGTAATGAAGAACGACATGCAGCAGGAACTTCCAGTTGTACGAGAAGTTGAACTGTAGACTGTGGACCTGCTAACATCTCCACCATATCCCATTTGGATGTAGGTGTTGTCCAAGTCTGCTTTGGGGAACTCTATGGGGGCACCCTCATCATAAAGCTCGAGATGCTCCCTGATGAGTTGTTCAATAATGACCAACTCCTAGCCACAAATGCTCGATCTTATTACACGAACCGCATTTAGGGTTTCAATCTTACATTTTCCCAAAATTCAGCCATATGATTGAAATAAACAGTAGGGTTAACAGTCAAGGCAGTGTATTAAGATGATTAGGTAAGAAAAGAAACGATATCAGAGATGTCGGCATCTCTTGAGGAACCAAGAAGTGCGACTTGATTGTGCTGATGGTTAAGTGCCATTTGAGAAAGGTGAAAGTAGATTAGTTTGGACTTGGGTAAATTGAGACTGAAGGAATCCTTTAGGGCAGTAAAATATGATAAGAAGATGAAGTGAGTAGTCGGGATTATTTAAAAGGGGGTGAAATGGTGGTATATGGGTTAGGATAAGGTTATGTGATGTTTTAGTGGATGATGTGACAGGGGCGGTAAGGCTTAGTTTAGTTAAATAATTTGACATCATTAACAAAATCTTTACCTTTTATAATATGGGTCCCAAAAGATTTCTGTTACACAGTAAAGTCTTTCTTCCGAGTATAAACTACTTTCGAAGGTAATTTGTCTTCCGAAGGAAATATTTACTTCCGAAGGTAAAGTTCTATTTCCGAGAGTAAGGATTGATTTCCGAATGGAGAGTTTTATAAGCTTCGAAAGTAGATCTGATATGTAATCAATCGCTTCTTCTTAGACTTAAAACTCTTCCGAGATGAAATTATCCTAGGAGGAATTTGCTTCGGAAGATATGTAAAACATTTTTCGAGAGTTAGTTCCTCTTTGGAAGAATTTATACTTAGTGTAAATCTCAGAGATAGATCTTTTGTAACAGGGCTTAGATTGTATTGACATAAGACATTACATATTTAAAAATGTTTTCAAAAAAGGTAGACTAATCAATGTTTATCATCCCAATAGCTGTAATGAGATACTTAAATCTCTGTTCATCAAAAGCTTTGGTGAACAAGTCATCATATTGTTCATTTGAATCAACTTTGACTAGCTTAATTAGATTTTTGTCATGAATATCTCTAATGAAATGATACCTAATATCAATATGCTTTGTTTGGAGTGCTTCACAGGATTTTCTATGATGGAGATAACACTGTTATTGTAAATATGGATAGGAGTGCTCATATAGTTGAATCCATAGTCTAACATCTGGTTCTGAATCCACAACAGTTGAGCACAACAACTTGTAGCAGCAATGTATTCAGCTTCAGCAGTTGATGTAGAGACATAGGGTTGTTTCTTGCATTGCCATGAGATTATCCTTCCACCAAGAAATTGACATCCACCTGATATTGATTTCTTGTCAATGTTGCAGCCACCATAGTCACTGTCAGAGTATCCATAGAGATTAAAATTATTGTTCCTTGGATACCAAAGACCTAATTTAGGTGCTCCTTTAAGGTATCTGAGGATTCTCTTGGCAGCAGCTAGGTGAGACACCTTTGGAGCAGCCTAATATCTTGCACAAATGCAAGTTGCAAACATGATATCAGGTCTACTTACTGTGAGATACATCAGAGAACCAATAACTGCCCTATACTAATGTTGATGAGTATCCTCCCCCTCAAAGTCAGGATAAAGATTATGGTTTCTGGGTATGGGTGTCTTGGCTGGCTTACAATCTTTCATGTCAAATCTTTCTAAGATGTCATTGACATACTTAGATTGATTGATGAAGAACCCTTTCTTCATTTGCTTTACCTGAATTCCAAGGAAAAAGTCCATTTTTCCCATGGAACTCATCTCAAACTTCTTCTTCATGATGCTTTCAAAGTCTTTACACATTTGGTCATTTGAGGAACCAAATATGATATCATCAACATAGACTTGAACAAACAAGATGTCCTTTCCAGACTTCCTTATGAAAAGAGTCTTATCAATGGTACCCCTAGTGTAACCATTCTTTAGAAGAAGCCGAGACAAAGTCTCATACCATAGCCTAGGTGCTTAGTGCAGCCCATATAGAGCTTTATCCATTTGCACACATAATTAAGGTGCTGTGGATCTTCAAATCCTAGAGGCTGGCACACGTAAACTTTCCTATCTATATCCCCATATAGAAAGACACACTTGACATCAAGTTGGTAGATAGTGAAATTCTTGGATGCAGCATAAGAAAGGAAGATCCTAACTGCCTCAAGTCTTGCAATAGGTGCAAAGACATCAGTATAATCAATTCCTTCCTCTTGAGTGTATCCTTGAACCACCAGTCTTGCCTTCTTCTTGATAATCAAGCCTCTGTCATCTCTCTTGTTTCTGAAAACCCATTTGGTGCCTATAGGTACTTGACAAGATGGTAGCGGACATAGGTTCCAAACCTTTTGTCTCTTGAATTAAAGAAGCTCCTCTTGCATCGATTCAACCCAACTACTATCTTTCAAGGCATATTCTACCTTTTTGGGTTCCATTTAGGACAAGAAGCATAAGTACAAGCAGGCATTCCCATGATGAGTATGTCCTCTTGTTCTCACACCTTCAGAGGCATCCCTATGATGTTTTCAGCTGGATGAGTGTTGTGAATTCTTAGTCGAGGGATCACTTCCAGTTGCAAAGATAAATTTAGATTGGACATATTTTGCTTAGGAGCTAGAACACTTTGTCCAGCTGCTGTTTCAAACTCATTCAATGAAGACTGATTGAATGAATGAGAAACATCATCATTTGTTGGCTGTGAAGCAGTGTATCAGTTGCCTGTTCCTTCAAGATGCTACTTTAATCAGCTTGGTGTTGTGCAGTGTGACCTGATGAAGTTTGAGGGTCAACAAGTGAATCACTGGCTGGAGCTCCACTATTTCTTGAGATAGTTATACTATCAGATCTGCCAATAGTGGGAGCTTGATTTGTTGTAGCTCTTAGAGAACTTGGAAGAGGTCTGGGTAGCTCAAATAGTTGATTAGCATCAGAATCACTTTGAGCACCCATTCCAGTTGAAACATTCTCAGAAGATGGTTTAGAATAGTTTGGAAACAATTCTAAGTCAAAAATATGATCAGGGCCATTCCTCCTAACACAAGGATTGTGCTTATTGACAACAATATTGGATGATTCCTCAAATTGTTGATTTTTAATGTTGTATACTCTATAGGCTTTAGAGCTAAAGGAGTATCCAACAAAGATAACGTAATCTAACTTTTCAGCAAATTTTGCCAAATTGTCCTTTGTGTTAAGTATGGTACACCTACAGCCAAAGGACCTTAGAAAGCCAATGAATGGCAGCCTCTTATTCCATAACTCATAAGGGTTTTTCCATGTGGCTTAACTACAAGAACCATGTTCTGCATATAGCATACAGTGGTAACTGCCTCTACCTAGAATGTTAGAGGTAGTTTGGAATCAGCTAACATAGTTCGAGCAGCCTCAATAAGTGTCATGTTTCTCCTCTCAGCAACACCATTTTGTTGAGGAGTTTTGGGAGCACTATATTGTCTGGCAATCCCTTTTGAGTTACAAAATGAGTCAAGAACGAGGTTCTTAAACTCAGTTCCTTGATCACTTCTAATTATCTTGACCTTGTGATCAATTTGATTTTCTATCTTAAGAATAAAAAATTTAACGTTTCAGTAGTTTCATCTTTAGATCTTAAAAAGAATACCCATGTAAATCTTGTAAAATCATCAACTATCACAAGATAGTATGATTTCCTTCCAATGCTCATTATACTTGTGGGACCAAATAGATTGGAGTGGTGATGGAGTTAACAACTTTGGATTTATGAGATGTCCTGTGTTGCTTTCCTTTCAGGCATGCAACACTGTTATCTTTACATAAAAATTCCTTTGTAGGCAAACCATGTACCAAGTTATTTTTGGTCAATTTATTCATTGTCTTAAAATTTACATGACACATTCGTTTATGCCATAGTGTTGACTCATCACCATCAGCTTTGGAAAGAAATCATGATACGTCACCCATTGGAGAAGCATTGTTCATATCAAGCTTGTACATATCCCCTTTCCTAGGAGATCTAAGAAGCACCAATTTTGGAGGAATGGTCATCCCTGGTTTGAGGATAATGCATTCATGTTCTGTGAAGAGCATTTGATGCTTTTGATCACAAAACTAAGAAACACTTAACAGATTGTGTTCAAGCTATTTGACAAAGTGAACTTTGTCAACTTTTAACTTTCCGTTGGATATACTTCCTCTGCCAAAATATATCCTCTGGCCTAACCTCCAAACTAGACAGGACCTCCATAATAATGTTGAAATTGTTAAAGGAGCGATCTGTTCCCTGTCATGTGCCTGGAGCATCCACCATCCACGATCCAAACATTTTTATTCTTGTCATATGGATGTCCCTTCACATAAGATGAGATGATTAGTTTTGTTTGGAAACCCAACCTTGTTGGTCTTGGGTTCTTCTAATGATAGTGACATAATTGAACCATAGGTTAAGCATGAGGGTTCAATGTGTTGATACATATGTATCTAGTTTAGGAACTTAATGTATATGTCTATCATGTCTTACATATATGTAATGAATAGGTATGAATGAAATACAATATGTGATTGATGCTTATAATTTTTAATGTTTCATTGCTTATTGTGTGATAAATTATAGTGAACTAACTATATAGTTTGTGGTTGTTATACATACTTCTTAGTCAATAATGATTGAGAAACGTGTTCAAACTTAATCGTATGAAGTCCTCATGCGAATGAACCATGCTAATGGACCATACGCATGAATACTTCATGCTAATGGACCAGTCGCATGACTGAACCAGGAGACTGGATCAGTCACACGATTGAGACATAAGGTTGACTCAGTCGTACAACTGAACCTTCAGTCGTGCGGATAGATCAATCGCATGATTCAGTCGTACGACTGAACCATGCTAATGATTCAGTCGTACTATAGGAAAACCCTAACCTATAAATACCACCTGATTCGTGGAAAAAGGAAACAATTCGAATACCTACGGACATAATCGTACCCTAGCCGTCCAGAGACTCAAGAAAACCTGTTCCAAGTTCATAGATCGTAGTTGATCTTGTTCTAATTGTTCTTAACATTTCTTTTATCGTTAGATTGATCTGAACTGTGTTCTCACTGATTGGATCGCCAATCAAATAAGATTCCGCACTATTTGATTTGGTATACACGTAGAACCAGTTAGTACTCCGTACTAAAAATCCCCACACTTAACGTTTGCTTGCCCCTAAGCAAAATCCTAAACGACACAACCAACCAAATTCTCCTGCCAGAAACATTTTCATTAGACAACTAGAAAAGGTGAAACATTCTGAAAAATATGGGCCTACCCAATCAAGTTTCATGTACCTTCAAGCAGCAAACTATACACAACTTGTATCCCTGATAATAGTCACTCAACACTCGGGTTAATTTATGCAATTTGGAGTGAACACTCATAACTAATTAATATTGAAAATTATCATAGGCTTGGACACCAATCAAATCTCCACCTATTAAAAAGAATTAAAGCAAGAATCAAGAGGTCTTTAATGGGTTGTAACTAGGCTAGGGCTAAAGGTAGGAATAAACAAAGGTGAATAAGGCTAAAGTGTTAGAACCCGGCTTCATTAGGTTTAGATAGATAAGGTCTACTAGCAAACAAAAGCAAAACTTGGAATCAAAACTGAATCCCGAAACTAAACATACACTACTAATTAGGCAAATTTTCACATTTTTTCTCCTTTTCCATTTTCTTGTTTTTTTTTCTTTTTTTTCACTTTTTTTATTTATAATAAACTAGAATCAATATACAACCAAATTCCTCAACTAAAATACCAAAGTGAAACTTCTAAACTGATAAACGATTGATAGCTATTGAACACTAACTCAGCTGAATATCCTACACTTGGTCAAAACAGATAGGTTTAACACAATGAAAGAAAAAGGCTAAATGGGTTAAAACAAATGAAAAAGGCTAAGGGGTAACATTTGTAGGGAAAGGAAATGATTGGTTCAAAACAGGGTTAATCTTAAGCGCCTCTATCATATTCTTGCCAAACTCAAGTACAAGGTGTCGAAATGAATCAAATGCACACAAGTTCTACAATTGAAACTACATTGATGGTCAACACTCAACAAAGAAATAATGAGCATAAATATATAAATGTAAAGCTCATAAACAGGCTCAAAACTCATTACACAAAGGGTATGGGTTACCGATACAAGTCATGTAAAATTTTTAACTATCCGGCTCATTACACTGTCCTAGGTACCCCATAACATGATTTTAGTTATCAATTTTTATTTTTATTTTTATTTTTCAAAAAAATGAATTTTTAGCCTTTTTTTGAAAATCTTATCGAAAACATCTCTCATCCCCACACTTGAAACACACATTGTCCCTAATGTGTAATAAGGGATAAATAATAATAATAAAAAAACATAGAAAGGAAAACTAACACTCCCCTGATATTGCATGATTTTCGAGAACCACCTTCAAAACGCCGATAAAACATAGTCGTGAGCTAAAGATATCCTAGGTTTTAAAGACTGATTTTCTCACACCTGATACTACGTGGCTCAATTAACAGGTTAGATCACACAAAAAAAGTAAACAGAACAAAAACTAAAATGAAGGAAACCAAACCATAAAAAAATACACAAACTACGGGCTGCCTCCCGAGAGCGCTTGGTTTATCGAGTCTTCAGCCTGACTCATCTTACCACTCATTAACCTGTCAGACCGAGGTACATGACCTCCTTCATCTCCTTCACTGGTGCTCCACTCACATAATGCTTCAGACGATGCCCATTAACCTTCCATGCTCAACCCTTATCCTCAATCTCAATAGTACCATACGAAAAAACTTCTCTAACAGTGAACGGTCCCGACCATCTAGACTTCAACTTTCCTGGAAACAACTTAAACCTGGAGTTGAATAACAAAACCTGATCCCCACACTTGAAGGTTTTATTACCCTTCAAGTGTCGGTCGTGCAACGCCTTACTCTTAAGCTTATAATCGAATGACTATGCATAGGCGTGATCTCTCAACTCCTCTAACTCATGAATCTGGTGAAACCGGTGATCTCTAGCGGCGGGCATGTCCAAGTTTAGGGTCTGTAATGCCCAGGTAGCACGATGCTCAAGCTCAACCGGTAGATGACACGCTTTCCCGTAAATCATCCGAAATGGCGTAGAACCAGTCGGAGTCTTATAGGCTTTGCGGAAAGCCCATAACGCGTCATCTAACTTGTCAGACCAATCCTTGTGATTGGATCCAATAGTCTTCTCTAGAATGCGTTTGATGCCCCGTTACTCACTTCCACCTGCCCACTCGTCTGTGGGTGGTAAGCCGTTGCAAGCCGATGGGTGACCCCATAGCATTTCAATGCTTTCTCCATTTGTGTGTTGCAGAAGTGAGTTCCCCTTTCACTGATGATAGCCTTAGGCACACCAAACCTAGCAAATAATCTCCTCAAAAATCTCACTACAACCCTAGCATCGTTAGTAGGTAAGGCCTGAGTCTCAACCCACTTAGAAACATAGTCAACTGCAACTAGGATGTACTTGTTCCCATGCGAAGCTGGGAATGGTTCCATGAAATCAATGCCCCATATATCAAATACCTCAACTACTTGGCTAACTGTTTGGGGCATCTCATTACGGGATGAGATGTTTCCTACTATCTGACATGCATCGCACCCTCTCACAAACTCTTGTGCGTCTCTATAAATTGTGGGCCAGTAGAATCCAGAGTCGAATACTTTCCTCACTGTAACACTTGCACCGTGATGGCCACATGTCGGTCCCTCATGGCAATTTCTCAAAACCTCTCTCATCTCATCACCATAGATACACCTACGAACTACCTGATCGGCACCTATCCTAAACAGATAAGGATCAACCCAAATATAGTGCCTAATATCTACAAAGAATTTCTTCTTTTGATGATATGTCAACCCTGCATAAGGTATTCGTCTGCTAAATAATTTGCCAAGTCAACAAACCAAGGCAACCCCTGCTCATGCGCACTCACAAACATCAACATCTCATGCGGAAACTGATCATCTATCGTGTCTATCCTAAACTCCTCATGCTCGGGATCCTCTAATCGTGACAAATGATCAGCTGCAACATTCTCTGCTCCTTTCTTATCCCTGATCTCTATGTCAAACTCCTGAAGTAGTAAGATCCATCTTATCAATCTAGGCTTTGCATCCTGCTTACTGAACAAATACCTAAGGGCTACGTGGTCAATGTAAACAATAGTCTTAGAAAGAACAAGGTAAGATCTGAACATATCAAATGCAAAGACTAGTACTAGAAACTCCTTCTCTGTCGTGGTGTAGTTCTCCTGTGCGTTGTTAAAAGTCTTACTTGCATAATAAATAGGGTGGAAGTGCTTATCCCTACGCTGACCTAAGACCGCTCCTATCGCATAATCACTTGCGTCGCACATCAACTCAAATTGGAGACTCCAATATGGGGCAACCATAATCGGAGCATTCACGAGCTTCTCCTTCAACAGCTTAAATGCTCTTACACACTCTTCATCAAACTGAAAAGGCACATCCTTCTCTAGAAGTCTAGTCATCAGCCTCACAATATTAGAAAAATCAACGTCTATAGAATCCTGCATGACTAAAGAAACTCCTAATTGATCTAACAGAAGTGGGTGGTGGAAGCTTGCTAATGATCTCAATCTTAGCTTTATCAACCTCAAGACCCGCCTTCGAAACCTTGTGCCCTAGCACAATGCCATCCTTCACCATAAAGTGGCATTTCTCCCAATTAAGCATCAAGTTGGTCTTCTCGCATCAAGCTAACATCCTCTCCATACTCGCTAAGCATGAATCAAAGGAACTCCCGAATATAGAAAAGTCATCCATGAACACCTCCATGGATTCCTCGATCATGTCATGAAAAATCATGACCATACACCCGCTGAAAAGTAGCTGGAGCGTTACATAACCCAAATGGCATGCGGCGATACGCAAAGGTGCCATAGGGGCATGTAAATATGGTCTTTTCCTGATCCTCAGGAGCGATGGGGATCTGGAAATAACCTGAAAAGCCATCAAGGAAATAGTAGTACTGTTTTCCTGACAGACGTTCCAACATCTGGTCGATAAAAGGAAGTGGGAAGTGGTCCTTTCTCGTGGCATCATTGAGTTTATGGTAGTCGATGCAAACTCGCCACCCCGTGACCGTCCTAGTCGGAATCAACTCGTCCCTCTCATTGCTTACCACTGTCATACCCCCTTTCTTAGGGACAACCTACACTAGACTCACCCACTTGGAATATGAGATAGGATAAATGAGCCCTGCATCTAACAATTTAATCACTTCCTTCTTCATAACATCTTGCATGTTTGGATTCAATCTCCGCTGATTCTGTCTCACAGGCGTATACTCTTCCTCCATCAGGATACTGTGCATGCAAAAAGATGGTTTAATGCCCTTATTGTCCATTAGCTGCCACACAATCGCCTGCTTATGTGCCTTGAGTACATGAATCAGTCTATTCTTCTCTTCCTCTGTCAACTCAGTGAAATGATGACAGGTAACTGACACCCCTCTCCTAGAAATGCATACTCTAGGTGAGATGGAAAATCCTTAAGCTCTAAGGATGGGGGTGCCTTGACCGACGGCTTCTCCGCCGGTTCCTCTCTCATAATCACCTCACAGACTTCAGCCTCAGGGAAAGGCTCACTAACCTGGTATGTTCGTTCTTGTTCAAAAGTGATAGCAGCCATCTCGATCTCCTGGTTCTCCCTAACCATGATTTGTGTATCTGAATGATCTCTCGATAAAAGGTCCCTAAAACTACTCGTCACCTGTGTCCATATAGTGTCTATAAAGTATAAGGTGTCATCCTGGTCGTGTGTGTGTTTCATCGCTCTACTCACATCAAATGTAACAGCCTCGTCGATAACTCTTAAAGTCAACTTACCGTCTAAAACATCAATCAACGCTCTTGCAGTAGCCAGGAATGGTCATCCTAAAATCAATGGGACCTTTTCATCCTCATCCATATCTAAAATCACAAAATCAACTGGGAACACAAACTTATCTACTTTCACTAGCATGTTCTCCACGATCCCTCTTGGATACTTCACCGACCTATCAGCTAACTGAATACTTATACGGGTCGGAACAGGCTCACCAAGGTCTAGCTTAGCAAAAACAAAATAGGGCATCAAATTGATGCTAGCTCCTAGGTCAGCCAACGCATTACTCACAGACAAGCTACCTATGAAACATGGGACAGTGAAACTACCCTAATCAGTCATCTTCCGCGGTAGCTTATTTTGAACAACAGCTGAGCACTCCTCACTCAATGTAACCGTCGAAATCTGCTCCAGCTTCTTCTTATTAGTGAGAAGATCCTTCAAAAACCTTGCATACTTAGGCATATGTTGCAATGCCTCAACGAATGGTAAGTTTACTTTGAGTTGCTTGAACATCTCCAAGAACTTCCCATACTGCTCCTCTTGCCTATGTTGAGCCACTCTACCTGGATATGGAAACTTATCTAAATGAATCGATGGCTTCTTCATCTGTGGACTCTCAACAGTCTCTTTCTCGGGCTCTGCTGGACGTGCTATACTTGTTGGGCTTAGCCTCTATGACACCTCGCCAGTAGGAACCTCCATCTCAATCTTCTCATCTACATCCTCCTCAGTATACAGGACACGTTTCTCAACCTCACCTGTGGTCCTGCCATTCCTAGTAGCCACAGCCTTCACATGTGTATTCTGGTTCTTATCTACAGTGCTCGGTAAACCCCCTGACGGCCTCCCAGACAAATGGCTAGAAATTTCCTTTACAGCCCTCTCTAAGTTCTTCAAGGTAGATGCCTGCCCTTGAATCAAAGTGTCATGCTCCCTAAACTTAGCCTGTGACTCCTTATATTGTTGTTGGGTCTGATGGGCCTGCTGTGCTTGTTGGGCCATAACTGAGTTAACATCTGGGCCTATTGTGCCCTCATATCCTCCAGTGTGGGCTTTCTCTCACCCTGAGCTATTCCTCCGGTCGAACCACTACTCTTCCCACTTGTTTGGTTTTGAAACAAACTCTGGGTGCGTGGTTGGAAACCCGGTGGGTTTCCACTCCTCCAGTTCTGCTGGTTCTTCCATCCCGGATTATATGAATTACCAAAGGTATTTCCTTGCATCTGGTTGGGGTTACCAACAAAGTCTACCTGCTCCTTCAGATTGTTAGCAGCAATGGGGCAATCAATAGTGTCATGACCACCCCTACAGATCTCACAAGCCTGATCTTTCTTCTGCAGGTCTTTCACCATTTTAGTCAATGCCTCAACCTGGGTGGCCAAAGCAGTGCTTGAATCAACCTGGTGCACCCCTCGCCGGCTAGCAACTGTAACTCGAGAGTAAGGATACTCGTAGCTACTCATGGCTAAATCCTCAAACATGGTGTTACACTCCTCAATAGTCTTGGTGGTTATCAGATTGCCACCGGTAGTGGTATCTAGCATGTTTCGGGTCGCGTACATCACTCCATTGTAGAATTACTCTATCAGCGCCCAATCCTCAAGCCCATGATGCGGGCACTTATGCACCAACTCCTTGAAATGCTCCTATGTCTCATAGAAAGATTCATAAGGTTTTTGCTAGAACGAGTGGATCATGCTCCTTAGACGAGCAGTTTTAGACGGTGGAAAGTATTTGCAGAGAAATTTATCTTGCATATCGGCCCATGTGGTAATGGATCCTGCAGGAAGGGACTCAAGCCAACTATGGGCACGATCTGACAGAGAGAATGGAAAAAGGCGCAACTTGCATGCGTCCTCATCGACACCATTGATATGAAATGTGTCACAAATACTCGCGAAGCGAGCAAGATGAGAATTTGGGTCTTCAGTAGGCAACTCATGGAACTGGACGGTGTTAGACACCATGGAAATGATTTGTGGAGGAATCTGCCAATTATTCATAGCAATGGCGGGACGGGCAATACTCGATCAAGCGCCAGCCGTGGTCGGCTTGGTGTAGTCAGCAATCACTCTCCTAGCTGGTGGTTGTTCGTCTCCCATGGCGATATCGGAATCGGTGTTGTGAAACGACTCAGTGTCGCTGTCAGAAAATGAGATCTCCTCAATGTCGTCCCTTGTGTCGGCTTCGTTCGATTGCTGAACTCCCAGAAGTTGATCGAACTCACGCTCGGGATCGTCTAACGGCTCAAATTCGGGTGGTTCGGAAGATCGGGTGCGCATAAAAGAAAAGAAAATAAAAGAAAGAAAAACAAAAACTGAAAATCTAAAGGCAAGTAAACTTTTCTAAAAAGCAATCAAGTAGCAAGGAAAGACAAACTATAACTAAGGTGGCAAATTGCAAATAGAGGAAACTAATCTAGAAAATAAAAAGACAACTAAATAATTAAATAAACTAACAGAAATAGAATACTAAAAAGTAAAGACGTGGTTAGATCCCCGACTCGAATCGTTCTTAAAGTCGCCAAAAATAAGTCCCCGGCAACGGTGCCAAAAAACTTGATGTGTGAAAAATATATATTAAATTATTATAAAAGCGTTTTTCACAAATTAGTTTTAAAAATCGGAAATTCTCAACTAAACTTCACACTAGCGGCAAGTGTACCGATCGTATGTAGTTAAGCTAATCAAGTCCGAGTATCGTACCCAAGAGACTTGTTTGGCGGCTCTCAATATTAAATCTTTATCGACTTCTAACCAATTAGAGTTGTTTGATTTTTATAATTAAATACTAAGACAAAGAAGAAACGATTAACTTAATTAAATTTAACTATGAGCAATAAAATTAATTTAAACAAAAATTAGAACAATGCGAATTAACGAAATGAGTTTAAGCGAACAAGAAAGATATCAAGGATGAGAAATTGACTACCTAGGCGGGAATCCTATTGATAACTTGACTACTCTTGGTTTCAACACAACTAATAGCACCAGATCTAAAAATATGACTACTAGGAAATACCTATCAATGCTAAGCCTACCATAGGTCTTACAAACACTTTTAAATACTTCTAATGGTCGTGTGAAGCAAACAATGTTAAGGAATGGCTAAACCACACCCGGATAACTAATGGATCCTAAACTAGATCTCCTTCCGGTCTCACTAGTCCAATACCCTAATAGCTAGTTCCATCAACTTAATAAGATAAAGGAATCAATCAATCTAATCAATCAATCTAATACGATCCCAAACAAGAAAACACAAGTTACTAGAATACTTAGGAAAAACCCACTCTCGTGTAATTATAGCCTAACCAAACTAGCAAACTAGATGAGATCTACAACCTATTTCCTTCCGGTCTCAAGGTTGGTTAGAATACTAATTTAGACATATGAAGACAAGCCTATCTTATAAGTGACTATTCCTAGATCAACCCACTTCATGATTCAAACACTAAGTCTCAATCTAGCACGCAATTTAAACCAAAAACACAAAGTTAACAACTAACATCGCAAGAGAGGCATGGTAAGCAACATATGTTTTTAACTAGTACGAACGTCATATTCGGATAATAATTAGATTAATTTTTCAATAATCATCAATCTAATAGTTATAAAATAAACCAAGAGTAATAAAAAATATCAATATTCATCCATTGCCTAGGTAGCACTATGAGTTTAGCTACTCATGTTAATAACAAAAGAATCAAGAGAAATACTTAACGTGTTCATAATTAATGAATGAAAGAAAAGATAAAAGTATAATGCAAACCAAGCGCAAATATTCAAACAATGATTGGTTTATAGTGCCGGTGCTTGAACAAGTGTTCCAGAATGCTTCTCCTTAAAATCTTACGTAGCTCCTATGCTCTCTGCCTTCAATTCTTCTCCTCCGTCTTTTCTGCCGTCACTCCTCCCCTTTTTCTCCATGTGCTTTCCCCTTTTGTTTAAATAACATAACCCTTTTTTTTACTCCCATGTGCAAGGCGGTCACTAACTCCTCAAGTTGGGCTTTTAAAAGAAATGTACAATGGACTATTACTGATCCAACCAACAAAGTCATATTAACTTAGAATTATGAGTGAAAATTTCTCCAAATAAATCACTAGACTTGTGATTTAAAAATCACAATTCAATCTGCATATTCACGTGAACAAAAATTAAGATTCATCATTAGTTTCAGTTGATTAAAAAATTATATAACAAATAAAATATCTAATCAATTGATATAATCTCAATTAAATACACCGTTTTTACTCATTATCTTATATAACTCAAATATGAAACAATTACTAGTAAAATTCAACCAAAAGTGACCCAAAAAGTGTAAGGAATATCTAAATAAAACATGTATTTTTTGGAACACGTCACGTACGTACATGGTCCCCTAACAAGTGGTATCAGAGTTAGATTACTGCTAGAATGATATGACAATCATACTAGCAACCCGAGCTCTTGATTTATGGATCTATTTCGGGTTCTTTGACATTAAACCCACTTCATGTTCTTCATGTTTTGATCAGATCTTGTCACGTATGTTGTTTCCTGGTTAAAATCGAACCCGGAACCATGTTCTGATCACCCTTACGAATCTTATGATGTCTATTTTGGTTCGGTTCATGCAAAATTCATAAGATTAGGGTTTTTGGAAGCCATGGCGGTTGCAGATCTGAAAATCTGCGTGCAGACCCGCTCATGCTACTAGACCATGAGTATGAACCATTCGTACAACTGGACCATGCTAATGGACCATTCGTACGACTGGACCATGCAATTGGACCAGTCGTATGTTCAGTCGTGCGACTGGACCAGTCGTATGTTCAATCGCACGAACGAGCCATCCGCATTGACTCATCCGCATTTGTTCCAGACAAATAAAAGTATGGAACTGCTTCTTGTATAGATTTGAGGATGAGCAAAGCACATTCATCCTGAGGGTCTTTTTTCAAATAAGTTCAATGGATACCCCATTATTCATTGGACTTCCGGCATAGATGAATGTAGTTAGAACACGGAAGAGAGAAGAGAAGATGTCAGTAGTCGGTGTTGATTTTATGGGATAGTCAGGAGCATCTGACTATTTATAGGCCAATCAAGTTATATTTATCCGCACGGAGAGGATTCTCATTCTTAGGGGGAATCCATGTATAGAGAAATTGAAAACGCAATAAGAAAGTGATGATGTGAGCTGGTTTCTGATGTTGAATATGAGTGCATGCTGATTTGTTTGAGATTGTCAACTGTAGATTGGAACTTTCTACTTTTTGCCTAATACACTGTATGAAGACGTCAAGAGAGCACAATGTTTATATATTGGGATATGCTTAATTTAAGGGGGAATTTCTGCAGGTGTTAATGTTAATCAGGTTAACTTGTGTGATGATTGTAGCAATGGAAAACTGTTCATGTCATTATCTGAAAAAATCAGTCATATGGGGAATCTTGCTGCTATGATGGTTTTCTACAAGTAAACGAAAGCTATTGTGCCTAAATTCATTTTCAGAATACTGTAGCAAACTGACCAATCAACAACGTTGGCTAATATGGTGTTTCGTTTAATTCTATTGGAAACCAGAGCAAAGATTGACTGAAGATAGTAAGAGGTGTTATCTACTATTCGCAAGAAACTAGGCTTAATGTAATACACCTGATATATTGTAAACACATGAAACTAGGTCATTCGTAGGAGCATATGCGAATGAGACTATATCGTACGATTGAGCCATGCTAATGGACCAGTAGTGCGACTGAGGGATGCGATTAGGCCATTCGTAAGACTAAACCATAAGTATGGTCCAGTCGTACGATTGAACCATACGCATGGTCCAATCGTACGAATTAACCATACGCATGGTTCAATTGCATGAATGGCCCAATCACATCTAATATGGGCTGAGGCCTATAAATACCAGTTTCATTATGTAGAGAGGTGAAGGATTGTGCCCGGGGCCTAGGTGCTGTCGGATGAGAGGGGAGATCATGCTCGATCTCTACTTGCCAAGAGTCGTGATTCTTATGTTGTAACGAGCTTGTAATCATTAGCTTTTATCAATGAAACCATTTTATTATAGTTCGTGTTTATTGTTTGTCTCTTGGTTTTGATTTTGTTTCCTTCTGTCAAGAACACGCTCGGATGTCTACCGATTCAGCGGCCTTCACATAATGGGTGTCATTAAAGAAGACGTTTGGGCTGCAGCATCTTTCTTGATCTTACAATCCATCTTTTGGTTGATCATAGAGGATGAGCTTGTTGAAGCTTGCGCAACATAGCATTCTTCCGAAGCTTCTTTCTTTTCGGAAGAAGCCTTCACCATCTTTTCTTTCGAAATAGTCTTCTTCTGGGATGGTTTCAAGGGAACTCTTCTGTTCTTTTGATTTTTAATAGCTTTAGCTTCCGAAGCCATTTTCCCTTCGGAAGAAGAATTTTCTTCCGAAAGCAACCTTGCTTCGGAAACTAGCTTTCCCTTTTTCATCACTTGGACCATTTGATAGGGTCCAAATGAGAACCTTCCATGACTCCTTCTCTTTTAACATTATTTGCATAATGTGTGCTAGCATGATTGTAATAACAATCTTTGGCCATATGGTTTTGCAGACCACATATTATGCATGCAATGTTAGTTTTCTAGGAGCCTGAGGATTGCTGTTTCTTGTTCCTTTTCTCCTCATCAGCAACCTTTCCCATTAACTTCTGATCCTTTGGTAGGACAAGAGTGTTGGTACTACACCCCTTTCCTGAATCAGAGTTACCTACCACCTGAATCTAGCTGAGATGAATACACCCTTTTATTTTGGATCAATCATCAGCTTAGACTTAGCCACTTTCTTGGCAGTTCTTCTTGCTGCTTTAGCTCTGCTTCTTCTGGATTTGGTGGTTAGGATTTGATCATCACTGGGAGTAGTGGGTTAATTACCTGTTCCTTTCCTGTGGTGGCCTTATTATTGCATCATTCTTCAACTCAAGTGAAGATGAGTCAGCAGATGGGACCTTTTGCTCTTCAGTACCACACCTTGGTTGTCTTATGGACTCATAAGAGTGTGGTGGAGCCATTTCATTGGTTCCCAACCCTCCTTTGTTTTGATAATAAATTTTGGAGTGGGAGGATGATGCAATAATAGCTTGGAAGTTTTGCTAAAAAATGGCATACTTCCTAGCTTGAGCCTCAGTAGTGACAAGCTGGGCTTGAGCCTCAGACAATTTGGATATCAAATCCTTTATTTGAGTCTTATAGTTTGTATGTTCATGTTTTAACAAGGACACAATTTTCTCTAACTCTTCAATTTTCCTTTGATAGTCAGATTCAGACCTTTTAAAATCATATTTTAAAACATTTAGAGACTCAATATCGAATTTAATCTCCATATTGTAGTCCTGATATAGTTTAACCTTAGCAATAAATGTAGGAGTACAAAGATGTTCATATACCTTATTGTCATCTGTTCCTGCCATGAGTGCTTGAGCAGGAGTCACATCCTGTACCATAAAGTTTCAGTCAACTTCTTAAGCCATTACAGCTGTCTCTATTGACTTTGCTCTGTAGGTTAAAAGAGCCATTTGTTGGACTATATCCACATATTCTACATCATCTGGACTGAAGCACTCTAGATCATCAAAGCAATACTGAAAATCACTAAAGTGTCCACTTCCTGAGACAAAGGCACAGTTGTCCTGAAAGGAACTATACTGAGCCTGTAGAGACCTTAGAGTCTCAGGAAATGTAATGTATGGTCTAGATGAGCAGGATGGCTGTTGGGTGTAAGTCATGTACTATTGAGGTTGTGTGGGTCCTAAGCCTTTAGCAACCATCAAAGCATTACTAGCAGGAAGACTCAGGGGTCTGCTTGTCTGATGGCCTCTCTTGCTTTCCATATCCAAACGGTATCCATCAAGGATCCCATAGAGTTCAGTCATGGTGAGGGTGTTTAGATTTTCTGTCCTCTTGATAGACACACAATAAAACGTCCACTCATTAGGGAGTGCACTCATGAACTTTCTTGTGAGGTCTCTAAGTTCAGGATTAATTCCCATATTCTAAAAGGAAGAAATAAGATCCATGTACCTGAAGTATTGCTGGCTAAGAGTCTAATGTAGGTGAAGTTCTCAAACTGCTGCTTCAGTGAGTCCTTCTTGGAGTCATTGGAACTAGAGTACATTTGAGAAAGTGAATCAAACAGTTCTTTGGCTAACTTGCAATGCTCAAACCCCACCATGATGGAGTTGGGTATTGCAGTCATAAGAATAGTCATTGCATTACTGTCAATGTCCATCTTTTTCTAGTCCTCATCAGAGTAATCTTCAACGATCTTCTCTATCATAGCACTGTTTCCACCGGTGCTGCCACCTTGGGTTTATACGAGCCACTAAAAATAGAATGCCATGTCTTGTTGTCTTGATACCTGATGAAGCCTTCCATGCTTCTGCTCCATGACCTGAAGTTTTCAGGGGTAATGATGGGAGCTTTAGTCATCATTTCCATCTCTACTTCAGACTTGTTGAGGGCCATTTTGAGTGTGGTGCAAGGAGGAGTGAAAAACATGTTGATTAGGATGGTAAGATCTCACACTCAAGAGCCTAAGAAGCTTTGATACCAATTGTAGGATCGGTTTTGTCACTTAACACTTGGTTTTCTCTCAAACTCGCTTATACTAAACTCGGATAAGATGAGGCAGAGTCTCTTCTAAGAGTTGATAGTAATATAATAAGTAGTAAAAACACCCAGAGATAATTTTCAAGGTACTTGCATATATTGCTTCTCAACTCAAAGTATTACAAGGCTCTTACAAGCATGATGTTATGAGTTACAATGAGAAACTATATATATACTACCTACAACGGGATATAATTTGATACTAGCTGGAATCCGCTAACTAAAGCAAATACTACAAAGCTATTGTTTAAGATATCTTAGATAAGGTCTTATCTAAGATATGGTAGTCATGACATGTCCATGACTTACCTTTTGTCACCAACTAAAGTTGGCAACTTGTACTAACATAAAAAGGTGAACAGTGAAATAAAGTATGGTCAACTACATGGCCTTTTGACAAAACACCATGCAATATCAGAGGTCTGTAGCGGAGTGTTAGAGACCATACTTATGTCCACTGGTTCATAGTAGTGTCTTCCGAAGGTTAAATGGCATGGAAGAACAATTTCTTCCGAAGCCACTTATACTTTGGAAGAGGCTACTTCTTCTGAGGCTTAATGAACTTCTTCTGTTCTTCATACTTCGGAAGTTCACTTCTGATCTTTTCTTCTAAGACTTGATCTTCGGAAGTGAACATTTTGTCTTCAGAAGTAGAGTTTGTCTTCGGAAGTTGAACTTTCACTTTGTCTTCGGAAGAACTCTATTTCCTTCAGAAGTTCCATACTTAGCTTTGGAAGTCCTTTGTAAGTTCTACCAAAATTTGTCTAAGTGATTTGGTTTTGGTTGCACTAGCCTTCTTCTTGATTCAACACATTCTTAACTATGAATTGGGCTCACACTTGAGCGAAACAAGCAATGTTCTTAAATTGGGACAGATGAAGCCGACATTTTTATAATTTTAAGAAGTCAACTGTTGGCTTCTCTTGGTAGAAACACCCTTGTCCCCAAAATGTTAGAGCTCATTGCTCAAGCTGATAACCTATCAACACCACCTAGTGTTAAACCCACACCTTCTACCTCTCAACCATCAAAACAAACACAAATCATCTTCACCTACCAAAGAAAATCCAAACGAACCCCTGCACAAGCTAGTCAGTCTGTGCAGGCCTCCATATTACTACCCACACAGGAGGAAGTGACATGGGAACTCCCACTTTCCCTGAGGAGCAAACCACTCCCATCTCTTAAAAAATCAGTGTTGAGGTTCCTCATGCTCAGCCTGATAAGCTCATTAGCCCATAGCCTTAAGCCTTCACTCTAAGTCTCAACACTCAAGTGAATAACCTTTATGGGATAGTTACCATCCCCATCCTTTAGATCTCAACCAACCAATCCTTACCCTTGACTTCTATGACAATGAAGACTTGGGTTTCAATGAGTATCATGAGTCTCTCTACTCTTCCCCCACTCAAAGAGTGATGAGTGCTCCCGACTCTCCCCTGTCTAGCCCACATCATCCACCTACCACTAAGGTGGATCTCCTTGACCCTGTTTAGGAGGTCCATATGGAAGAGGCTCTCACTTCTGCAATTGATTACATTTTTAAGACCTCAACCATAGAAACTCATCTCACTAACATTCCATTTGAGGTTGTCAATGAGCAGAAACCAGTAGCCAAGAACATGATGCTGGTGGTGAGACTGAGGACTTTGGTCCAATTATCTCATCCTCCAATGACTCTTCTAATGAAGAGGAGGGGAATCTGAGACTAAGGGTGCAAAAAACTATCTAAAACATACACCTATTTAGTCTCCAAGGTTAGTCACTTGGAATCTCAGGTAACTACTCTAGAAAATTAGGTTAATGATCAGCAACTTAAGATATATTATCTTAAGGAGAAACTAGCTGGGATACCTTTAAGAGGAGCTTATCCAGGAACATAAGAACTATGGATGTGATTGACCTAACTCCTAGCTCACCTATGAAAGAGGGTGATGCAACCAAAAAAGGGGAGAAAGCCATTACAATCATAGAACCTGGGAGTTCTTTGTAGAGCATGGACTTTGAGAACTCACCATCCTCACTTAAAATGTTCATGCCCAGCAACTTCCTCAAGTTCATAATGTGGATTCTACAGACTTCTTTATTCAGAGTCTCTTTGAGGAAGGTATTTCAAGAGCTCTGACATCCCCACCTCAAGGAACTTCCAACTAAATAATTGGGGTGGGGGTATGATGTTGACAGAAGAGCCCTCATTCTTCAAAGAGTTCAAGGACAACAAAAGGTCTTCAATTTTCGGACCTTAAACTAGTATAAAGGTTTTGACCTTATCAACATGACACTTGTCAATCCAAGCCAATCCAGACAAGCTGACAAGTTGGCTCAAAGGATTCAAGACAGAATTACTAGAGAGTTTAGCCTCAGAAGGAGACAAAGGCAATCAGGTAATGTCATTGGTCAACTGGATGTTGAGGTAGACCCTGAGATTAGCTTCAAAGGACAAACCTTGACTAAAGGCCCAATGATAGATCCTGAGAGCCCTGTCTCACTTACAACTGCTTCAGATTTCATTCCTTTGATGAGACACTTGCTAGTGAAGGTGTATCTCAACCTCTCTCTGGCCAGAGCATGGATGCTACTCCAAGCAATAAAGGCCAAAGCTCTCTCCACCCTAAGTCACAAAGGTCTATGAGTGACAAAGGGAAAAGGAAAATGATTCTTGAGGAGATTGAGGAGGAAGAGAGATAGAGGAAAATGAAGCTAAGGGGAGAAAGTTCCTCTGCTGGTCTGCTGGCTTCATGGAAGTTGCAATTAGGGCTGCCCCCAGACCAAACACTCAAGATGATGAGTTAAGGGTAGTCCGGATCACTTATTTACAGACGAGGAACTTTGATGTCGATAACATCATTTCCCTCCTCTTAAAAGAGTTGAATATACTAGTTGACATGGAAATGTCAAGAGAGAGGAAGGAAGTAGAGGATGCAAGATTGTTTCTTTAGATCAAGGAGGAAAGGAGACTGAAAAGGCTCTACAAACATGTTCCTACTCTCTCATTAGTTCAAGAAAGTCATGTGCAAGAGACTATAGCTCCAAAAGAACCTCAGGTAGACAAGAAACTGATAGGATCAATATGATCAACTACCTGAGTGCCACAGGTCTCTACTAGGTTGCTGCACTTCTTCCCTTGTCCTTTAAGTATATTGAGTTTGAGTATCTCAAGCAACTTGAAATTTAAGTGCTCAAAGAACGAAAGGCAACAAAAAGGAAGATGAGGGAAGAAGCATGCAAGTTAAGAGCCATCATCTAGACAAACCAAAACAAGTCTGCTAATAGGCAGAGGATGATGAGCTTCTTGAAGCTATATGGATTCTTCGGAAGAAGACTTGGCCCTATGTCTCTATCCACTATGGATGAGCACATTAGGGTGATCAAGAAGAATATTAAAAAAGGAGAACTTGTTGACTTACACTTCCCACCAAGCCAGGTCCCTCAAGAAGTGGAGGTTAAGGTTGAACCTTTTGAGACAACACAACCTGGACCTCCTGCTGATTCTCAACAAGCTTCGTCTTCTGATCCACAGCAGGGTTCTGTCCCTTCTCGATCTGAACATCTAAGAGATGAATACCTAATTGAGAAATACAAGGATGATCAACAAGGTGATGCATGCCAGTCTTCTTAGTTAAAAGGTTCAAAAAGGAGGAAAAGGAGGGCTTCTAAACCAAAGTCTAAGAAGAAGAAGAAAGAGGCATCCATCTCCAAACGTCAGGATGAGTCAGAACATCCTGAAGATGTGCAACAAGAGGAAGCTCCAACAACTCTTATTCAAGTAGTTCCTCTGGCATCAAGAAGACCCATCTTATTGTAGACTTACACTACTAATCTAGAGAGATGGCATGTTATTAGAGTTCAAGGTGTTGAAGATGTCTATACATAACAAGAAATGTTCAATCTACCTCTGTATGATCTCTTTGAGATGAGAAGATACTATGAGAGTTTGAGTGATCATGACCATCTAATGAAGAAAGGATTGTTTATCATCATGATTAGTATTGTTGATATCTAAAGTTTTTATATGTTTTGATCGCATCAGCCTAGGGGGAGTTGTAAGGTTTTGTATAAGGCTGATGCATCTAAAACATCCAATATATCAAGAAATCTATACTACATGCATGAATAAGTGGTGAAGTAGAATGCTTCGGAAATTTTACACCATGCACTAAAATGCTCCCAAATTTAATTATTTTTGCTTTTAAAAATTGACTTTTTAAAAATACTAATTTGAATATATTTCGTATTGTTAAAAATGTTTTATGCTTTAGAATTATTTTTATTTAGAAATAGCATGAAAATAGATCTTTTCTTAATTTATTAAATTTTAAAAAGTCTCAAATAATACTATTAGTAATTAAGGTAATAATTTAATAGGAGAGAGATGCAGAAAAATTTTAATAAAGTTAATTGTGGTGTTGACACGTGTTATCCCAAAATCTTTTTTTATTAGAGTAGGCAAATAATGATTAGCAATATATATGTAACATATATGTAATAAAAAAAGCTTGCATAATGATTTTTTGTTGCAGTTCTAATATATAGTTATTCTTGAAATAAATACAATGTGTTATTTTTTAAATATCTTGAAATTGTTATCAATAATAACAATTGAGTTTAGTATTTTTTAAGCCGGACTAGATTTTAAATTTTAAAAAATTATTCTCATTACAATATCTTAAATAATCTAGTATTACATGATCCGCACATTAGCTAATTAAGTTTTCATAACTTGTTAAGTTATATACTCCTATCGAAAATATAATAAACTCATATCAAAACATACAATATTTCTGTTTTGCTTTAAATTAGATATATAAAACAATTTTATTTTTTATTATATTTATGTCTTATCATAAGGTTTTTAAATCTGATACAATACTAACTTTTCTTGTCATATTATAACTATTTGTGACATATTATAACTATTTGTGACATCTTTAAATATCAATAATGATTTATGTCTTATCATACGATTTTTATATTTGATACAATACTAACTTTTCTTGTCACGTTCTGAAATATTATAACTATTTGTGACATCTTTAAATATAAAAATGATATTAATGGCATAGATATAACGTTGCCAAAATAAATGGGGGAGTTTTCTTTTGCATATTGATAAAAAAAATATGTGTTTGTATATGCAAAGTGTATTAACTTGTTGACTAAAGTTCCTTAAAAGTGTAAATTGATAATAAATCCTTTAGACCTGCTAGTGAATGATAAGAGAGTGAAAAGAAGTCTAAAACCCTCCAAAATCTGATCAATGAAACCAAGGTTTTGTTTAGAGCCTCTTGTTTACCATTTGACATTGTAAGACCCTGTTTCCGGAAACCTCACAGTTGATCATTCACAGCACTAAATACATTCAACATTATAAATTAACGAGTGTAAGTAGCGGAATTGTTTTAACAAAAGCCATTCATTTCATTAAAAACACTGTTGCTCGGCAATACACTTACTTTAACCGAATACAAAAGAATTGTTTAATTGCATTACAAAACAACAGCGATAACAAGTATGAATGGATGCCAGTCTTTCCCCTGCTGAGTAGCTTCACCCTCGTGCCATCCTCAGCAATGTTTACTTGCCAACTGAAAATGTATAAAAGTCAGCGTTGCTGAGTGAGTTCTAGTTTTATAATAAAACATACATTTCAATCGTTAAGACGTTTCTTTACTTCCTTTCAAATCATACTGTGCTTTACATTCATTCGTGACCATGCAATATACATACACATAGATATATAATATTATCTTCCATTACATTCGTTAACTTTCGCTCATTTTATACATTCGTTCTCCCGAGTCTGTTGCGACAACAGGGTCCTCACCTCATTAGCAATCCCAACGATTGCACTCTATCTGAGTCTGTTGCAACCATAGGGTTGCTCACCTCATTGCCAATCTCAATGATAACACGCTATCCGAGTCTATTGCAACAATAGGGCTGCTCACCTCACTGCCAAACTCACGATAGCACACTATCCGAGTCTGTTGCAACCACAGGGTTGCTCACCTTATAGGCAATCTCAACGATTGCACGCTATCCGAGTCTGTTGCAACAACAAGGTTGCTCACCTCATATATGTGCTTGCAAGCCTTTCCTTCGTTCATTCATCATTCAATAATGCATGCATTCTTACTTCGTGTTCCTCTTTTATTATCTTTCACTTTACATTACATAATACTTCATTCATTCATTAACATGACACGTAAAGCCATAAGAAAGATAAACATACATCATCATAAGGAACATATCATACAATCATACATAATCATCAAACATCATCAATCACACATCTTCATGCATAATCACCAATCTTACATCCCATCATACATCACCCATCACAACATTTATGACTTCAAAAAGACAACTTACATAGCCCCCGGGAACCTCCCAAGTCAAAGCCTACATTACCCTTCTTCCTCAAAAATCAGAAAATATTCTAAGTCGTTAGACGCATGGGCACTATGCAGGCGCATGGGGAACACTTAGGCGCATGGGCAACTTCTAGGCGCATGGGCACTATGCAGGCGCATAGGGACACTTAGGCGTATGGGCAACTTTCAGGCGCATGGGCACTATGCAGGCGCATGAGCAACATAGTTTATTCTGGGAAGTTCTAGGCGCATGGACATTATGCATGCGCATAAGTGCCTAGGCGCATGGGAATCCTGGACGTCTGGACATTTAGTCAACTCCAACCTAACTCTAGGCGCATGGGTACTATTTGGGCGCATGGGGAACACTTAGGCCATTATTTTATTGGGCGCATGGGCCACTGTTTAGGCACATGGGCAGACTATAACACTCATCAACATCACAACTTAGTTCCCAATCATCATCTATGGTGTTCTAAGCTTAAATCATACATCCTACTCTTTAGAAACACAACCATAGCATTATCATACACAACATAGCCCAAAATCAAACCCCACCCGTAAACACACACAAATACACATACGGGTATCCATACATAAACATTGTAAAAATCGTTTAAATACATTTTCAGCCCCAAAGAGTTTAAAACAAGTAAAAATCGGGGTCTAGAAACTCATTTGGTGCAACTTTGGGCGTATCTTCCTTCTAACCCGTATGTGAATGAGTTCAAACAACTAAAAAACCCACAACACACACACACACGCACACACACAAGCACATAAGCATACACCCGAGACCAAAACCCACACAAACACTTAAAAATCCATGAATTCTTACCTTGAATTCAGTCTCTTTTTCTTCCTCTCCTTCAAACCGTAGCTTCTTCTTTCTCTCTCTCTCTAACCGAAGTAAAAAGGTGATGAGAAGTGAGGCTGGGCGGCCATGCCCACCTTTACATCAACTTTTGTACTTTTACCCTTCTTTTACATTTTTAACCCCTCAACTTGGGTTTAATTGTATTTCCTTCTTTTATTCTTCATTTCTTATCTTTATTTTTTTTTTAAAAAAAAATAACCAGGTGTTACAAGTCCACCCCCTTATTTCCTGTTATTCCTCGAACATATGAGGATAATGCTGCCTCATCTCTTCCTCGGTCTCCCATGTAGATTCGGATCCCTTCCTGTGCTTCCACTGTACACGCACAAGAGGAACCGCTTTATTTCTCAGCCTCTTCTCTTTTCTATCGATGATTGCCACTGGTTGCTCCACATAATTGAGCCTTTCGTCTACTTCAATATCCTCCAGTGGAACAATCATGTCTTCATCAGCTAAGCATTTTCACAGATGAGATATATGGAATGTTGGGTGAATTCCACTTAACTCATCTAGTAGCTCCAATCTATAGGCCACCTCTCCTACTCGAGCAGTGATTCGGAAAGGTCCTACGTATCTCGGCTTAACTTACCTCGTTTCCTGAATCGGATAATACCCTTCCAAGGTGAGACCTTCAACATAACCCAGTCACCCACCTGGAACTCAATTAGTCTGCATCGTTTATCAGCATACGACTTCTGTCTATCTTTAGTTGCCTTCATGAAGGCTTTAATCTTCTCAAGCTTCTCAGTCGTAGCCTCGATTACCTCGACGCTCCCTAATTCCTTCTGACCAATATCACCCCAACAAACGGGTGTTTTGCATCTCCTACCATATAGCATCTCATATGGTGGCATGCTAATGCTGGCATGATAGCTGTTGTTGTATGAGAATTCAGCTAACGGTAGGTGGTCGTCCCAACTTCCCCCAAAATCGATCACACATGCCCCAAGCATGTCTTCCAGTGTCTAAATGGTCCTTTCTGACTGACCATCAGTTTGGGGATGATAAGCCGTGCTAATATGTAACCTCGTCCCCATAGAATCATGGAATTTCTTCCAAAATTTAGATTTAAACCGGGTGTCACGATCAGACACAATAGACACCGGCACACCATGACGAGTTACAATTTCCTTGGTGAACAGATCAGCCAACCTCTCGGATGAATATGTCTCGCGGATCGGTAGGAGTGAGCACTCTTCGTCAGGCGGTCTACAATCACCCATATGGCATCGTACCCTTTCGGAGTACGTGGTAGCTTCGTAATGAAATCCATGGTGATGTGCTCCCACTTCCATTCCAGTATATCTAAAGGTTGAATCCTCCCATACGGCTTCTGATGCTCAGCCGTCACCTGTAGACAAGTAAGGCATTTACTCACATACTCCACCACGTCACGTTTCATACCTGGCCACCAATAATCTTTCTTCATATCGTGGTACATTTTCGTGGCACCAGGATGAATGGAGTATCGAGTCTTGTGAGCTTCATCCATAATCTTCACATGTAGATCCCCAAAACGAGGAATCCACACCCGTCCAAATCGAGTTTTAACACCAAGTGTGTTTTCACCCAATTCCCCAACTAGACCTCTCATCCTTTCAAAGTTAAGATGATCTTCTTTCAGTGCCTCATCTTGAAACTCTTGACTTGCTTCATCACATCGGAGGTCATAATTAGTTGGTATGATTTCACCCGAATTGGCTCGGGCCTCTCCTTTCGGCTAAGAGCATCAGCCACCACATGGCTTTGCTCGGATGATAGTGGATCTCGCAATCATAATCTTTTATAAGCTCCAACCATCTTCTCAGCCTCATGTTCAGGTCCTTCTGCTCAAAGAAGTACTTCAAGCTTTTGTGGTCCGTGAATATGGTGCACTTCGTCGCGTAGAGATAGTGCCTCCAAATCTTTAACGCAAAGACCCCGGCTGCTAGCTCCAAGTCATGAGTAGGATAATTGGCCTCATGAACCTTCAACTGTCGGGATGCATAGGCTATAACTTTTCCTCTTTGCATTAACACACACCCCAACCTCGAGTAGGAAGCATCAGAATAAACCACCAGATCTTCTCTTCTATTGGTAATGACAGAACAGGAGAGCTTATTTAACCTCGCCTTCAGTTCCTCGAACGCCTTCTCTTGAGCTTGATCCCATATAAACTTTACATCTTTCCGGTCAACTTGGTTAGTGGAGAAGCAATCTGGAGAAGTCTTGGATAAACCTTCTATAGTAGCCCGCCAAACCCAAGAAGCTACAATCTCGGATGGCGTATTCGGCGACTTCCATTGCATAACCGCCTCCACCTTTGTAGGTCCACTATAATCCCATCAGGATTCACCACATGACCTAAGAATTGGACCTCGCCACAACCAGAATGCGCACTTGGAGAATTTAGCATACAACTTCTCCCTCTTTAACGTCTCCAACACCTCCCGAATATGACCGGCATGTTCATTCTCGCTCTTCGAATAAATCAGGATATCATCAATAAACACATCATTATTTATCCAACATCGGCCGCCACACACGTTCATGAGATCCATAAAAGCAGCTGGCGCATTGGTCAAACCAAAGACATGACAAGAAACTCGTAGTGACCATATCGCGTGCGAAAAGCTGTCTTAGGAATATCCTGCTCCTTTACTTTCAACTGATGGTAGCCAGATCGAAGGTCCTCCTTAAAAACCAACTGGCACCCTGAAGCTGATCGAATCATATCATCTAATCTCGGTAAGGGGTATCGATTCTTCACTATCAACTTATTCAGCTCACGTAGTCAATGCACATCCTCATACTACCGTCTTTCTTCTTTACAATAGGACTGGAGCACCCTAAGGAGAGATACTCGGTCTAATAAACCCCTTATCAAGCAACCGATACGGTGCCTTTGCAACGGGTTGGGCACCCAGTGTCAAGTCAATCTGGAACTCATCTCACGGTCCGGTGGCACACCTGGTAAATCCTCTAGAAACACATCCGGAAAATCACACACAACTGGTATATCAGACCGTTGTGGTGTTGGGCATCCACGTTCTTTTAAGTAGCCAAGTAGGCATTACATCCACGCCTCATGCACTTTCCCGCCACCGCCATCAAAATCACTTCCGGGATAGTGGTGATTCGATCACCATAAACCGTCACCTTATTCCGCCAGCGCTGTCAATCGGATCATCTTCTTGCAACACACAATATTCGCTTCGTAATCCGCCAACCAATCCATTCCTAGGACTACATCGAAACCGCCTAAGGTCATCACGAATGGTCTAACAGAGAACTTATAACCATCTAGTTCTAATCACAACCTTCTATCACCTCAGAAATCCTTGTAGACTTACTTATGGCAGTTTCTACCTTGAAGGGTCTCATTAATACATCTACTCTTAATGGAAACTTAGCACAAAAGGCAGCAGAATGAAACTCCTACTAGCACCAGAATCAAACAACACAGATGCAAGAGCTTGGTTTACTAGAAACATACCTGACACCACATCGGGGTCTGTCCTAGCCTCCTCTCGAGTCATCATGAAAGCTCGGGCGCTTGCTTTCTGCCCTTCTCCTCCAGCCTTCTTCGCTGCCGAACCTTCAGCCCTTGGCCTCTTACAATCTCTGCTCAGATGACCATTCTCCTCATAGTTGTAACACTTGCAACCCCACAATCTCTAGCCATATAGCCAGACTTCCTACACTTGAAGCAGCTGTTTGATCCCCATTTGCATTCCCCCGAATGCTCCTTCCCGCATTTACCACATTTCTTCAATCCTGCACCAGATGTGACCACACGCCGGTCATCCACCCGTGCACTCTTGTTGTTCATCGGGGCACCACCCCGACCAAATCTCTTCCCATGCCAGTTTCGATCACTCCACTCTTCCTACCTCTTTCAGTCACCACCACCGTTCTCTCATCATACAGTCTCCCCGCCAAATCCACCGCTGACCTAAACGTGCTTGGCCGGCGGCGATCATGTGACTGCGAATATCCGCTAGCAAACCTGAATATACCTCTTGATCGTTCGAGACAGAGGTGTCACCTGATCCGGCACCAGACGTGCCATTTCGTTAAATTTTGTGGTGTACTGCTGGTGCGTCATCGTTCCCACCTCTAGCTATAGGAACTCTCTTTCTACCTATCCATCTCTCTGTGAGGACATAATTCCTCATCACTAACTTCTTCAGTTCAGGCCATCTCATTCTCCCAATGGCCCTGCTACCCTCGGCTTGGACAATGTTGTCCCACCAGCACAAAGCCGAGTCGACAAAAGAGTGGGTAGCGAACTTCACCTTTTGGTCTTCACGCACTCACTGATATCAAGAACAGCCTCCATTTCCCTCACCCACTGGTGAGCAGCAGCAGCAGTGCCGTTTCCATCAAAAGTAGGGGGCTTGCATCTCACAAACGTTCCGTAGTTACAGCCTCGTGCCGCCTCCGCGCAGGCTCTTCTTCTTCCTCCTCTTCATCATCAGAGAGAACCGTTTCTAGCTCTGGTTGCTCCGTCCTCCCGTGGACCTGTTTCTGTCCTTTCGTTCCCCTTCCCATACCGCCTTAATCACTTCGGTCACCACAAATGGTAAGATTGTCTGCATAACCTGGTGGACTTCTTCCACCACAACCTCCTTTACTGAGGCTCTCAGATTGGCGCTCTTTCGGCACCCTTCGGATAAGGGGTCTCAGGTTCTTCAGGAACCACCTTCTCAACTCTGGGTCTCCCTCTCTTGGGTCGTGGTGCAGCACCATGACCTCCACCACGAGAGGCTTTTGAAGATCTACCACCGGCCATCCTCTAAGCGCACTATAAGATTCAAACACCAACACGGTCATTCAAGGGAACAACTTAGTTTATGTCAAATATTGTAAGTCCCTAATTATAGTGGCCAGTTGTGATTAGCCACTTACTTTACTCTTCATACCCAAGCATTACCTGTCCTGACTACATCAGTATTTAAACCTACATACAACACATAACCACATACCATGCGCACATAAAACCAGTTAACTTTACGAATATATCTGATGGCACGCAGCTACTCAGATTGGCATCCCATTCCCATTTCCGTCCCATTCTTAGTTTAAGTTAAGGTTTATTTTGAAAATTTACCCATTTCACTTAAACTTTGGCTCTGATACCAACTTGTAAGACCCCGTTTCCGGAGACCTCACAGTTGGTCAGTCACAGCATTAAATACATTAGACATTATAAATTAACGAGTGTAAGAAGCGGAATTGTTTTAACAAAAGCCATTCATTTATTAAAACACTGTTGCTAGGCAATACACTTTAGTTTAACCGAATACGAAAGAATTGTTTAATTGCATTACAAAACACAGCGATAACAAGTATGAATGGATGCCAGTCTTTCCCTACTGAGTAGCTTCACCCTCGTGCCATCCTCAGCAATGTTTACCTGCCAACTGAAAATGTATAAAAGTCAGTGTTGCTAAGTGAGTTCTAGTTTTATAATAAAACATACATTTCAATCGTTAAAACCGTTCTTTACTTCCTTTCAAATCATATTGCGCTTTACATTCATTCGTGACCATGAAATATACATACACATAGATAATATAATACTATCTTCCATTACATTCGTTAACTTTCGTACATTTTATACGTTCGTTCTCCTGAGTCATTTGGACAACAGGGTCGCTCACCTCATTAGCATCCCAATGATTGCACGTTATCCGAGTCTGTTGCAACCATAGGGTTGCTTACCTCATTGCCAATCTCAATGATAGCACACTATCCGAGTTTGTTGCAACTACAGGTTGCCACCTCATGGCACTTCACGATAGCACACTATCCGAGTCTGTTGCAACCACAGGGTTGCTCACCTCATAGGAAATCTCAACATTTGCACGCTATCCGAGTCTGTTGCAACAACAGGGTTGCTCACCTCATATATGTGCTTGCAAGCCTTTCCTTCGTTCATTCATCATTCAATATGCATGCATTCTTACTTCGTGTTCCTCTTTCATTATCTTTCACTTTACGTTACATAATACTTCATTCATTCATTAACATGACATGTAAAGCCATAAGAAAGATAAACATACATCATCATAAGGAACATATCATACAATCATACTAATCATCAAACATCATCAATCACACATCTTCATGCATATCACCAATCTACATCCCATCATACATCACCCATCACAACATTTATGACTTCAAAAAGTCAACTTACATAGCCCCCGGAACCTCCCAAGTCAAAGCCTACATTACACTTTTTCCTAAAATCAGAAAATATTCTAAGTCGTTAGACGCATGGGCACTATGCAGGCGCATGGGACCACTTAGCGCATGGGGAACACTTAGGCGCATGGCAACTTCCAGCGCATGGCACTATGCAGGCGCATGGGGGACACTTAGGCGCTTGGGCAACTTTCAGCGCATGGGCACTATGCAGGCGCATGAGCAACATAGTTTATTCTGGGCAGTTCTAGGCACATGGACACTATGCAGGCGCATGAGTGCCTAGGCGCATGGGAATCCTAGACGTCTGGACACTTAGTCAATTCCAGCCTAATTCTAGGCGCATGGGTACTATTTGGGCGCATGAGTTTTGGGCTCATGGGAACACTTAGGCCGTTATTTTGTTGGGCGCATGGGCCCTGTTTAGGCGCATAGGCCACTGTTTAGGCGCATGGGCCACTGTTTAGATGCATGGGCCCTATTTAGGTGCATGGGTAGACTATAACACTCATAAACATCATAACTCAATTCCCAATCATCATTTATGGTGTTCTAAGCTTAAATCATACATCCAACTCTTTAGAAACACAACCATAGCATCATCATACATAACATAGCCCAAAATCAACCCCACCCGTAAACACACACAAATACACATACGGGTATCCATACATAAACATTGTAAAAATCGTTTAAATACATTTTCAGCCCAAAGAGTTTAAAGCAAGTAAAAACCGGGGTCTAGAAACTCACCTGTGCAACTTTGGGCGTATCTTCCTTCTAACCCGTATGCGAATGAGTTCAAACACCTAAAAACCCACAACACACACACACACACGAACACACACAAGCACATAAGCATACACCCGAGACCAAAACCCAACACAAACACATAAAAATCCTGAATTCTTACCTGAATTCAGTCTTTTTTTCTTCTTCTCCTTCAAACCGTAGCTTCTGCTCTCTCTCTCTCTCTCTAACCGAAGTAAAAAGGTGATGAGAAGTGAGGGTGGGCGGCCATGCCCACCTTTACATCAACTTTTGTACTTTTATTCTTCTTTTACATTTTTAACCTCTCAACTTGGGTTTAATTGCATTTCTTTTTTTTATTCTTCATTTTTTATCTTTCTTTTTTTTTAAAAAAATAACCGGGTGTTACAGACATCAATTTCACTTGTTAAGAGAATGCTCGACAAAAAATTCTAATATTCTATTAGGGCTATTGTATCAAAACATAGGCATTCTCATCAAGGACCTCCTTGACTGTGCACAATCTCATTTTATATTTTAGTTTTCTATACACAACTTTTGTCTATACAAAATCTAGCCATGTGATCACTCATGAAAGACTCACACCTCCGATCAAACAATTTTAATAGAAATACAACTTTAAATGTATCCTATACTAAACCAAACCACATAATGTGTTGTAGAGCCAATTCCTTGTGACCTAGTGATTAATGTACTCCCCATAAAAGTGCTATGGGTTTAAGATTTAAACATTTGCAAGTGCGAGATTAGGTGAAATTAGAGGGAAAAAATGTTAATGTGTGTTAAAATGTAAATTAGCTCGTATGCATCCAAGAAAATAAAACAACCCCTAAATTGATTGAATCAATGCTAAAGCTTGGAATTTATTCGTTGTATACAGTGATGAAGTTTGAACAAATGTATATGAGGATTGAAGGTCACAGAATTTTTAAAATATTTTCCTGTTGTTATTCATGTGGAAGCTCAATAAAATTTTTGGAAGAAATAGACGTAAATTTTAATTCTGAACGAAAAAACAATGTCCTTATTTGTATAACGAGCTTCCTTTGGACCACACTAGACTATGATCACCCCTTGCGCCTAGCGTTTTAGATGTAAACTATATTCAAAAGCATTAATTATATAGGTCGTTGACTTTGTAAATAGACAAAAAGTTTTACAAGTCTTCCACTAGCTGATAACATTGTCAAAACTTTTATAATCATTTTTTGAAATTTTAAAAAGAATCGAATGTCCACTATGAAATTTAGAATAATTGGGTCACGAGACTTATAACAAACCATTTGATTTTATATTTGATTTTTGTTTTTTTCCCAAATACTAATGCGAACAAAGGGTGATTGGTAGCTTTTTAATAGTTATTACAATGTCGTCTCTTAATGATTTATAGTCATTTAATAGTTAAGATGTAACCATAATACTAATGTTTAAAGAAACCATCTTTTGATTACTTTTAATCATTCAGTAGTAGTATTACATTTTAACAATTAATAAATCATGAACAATTAAAATAGTCGTCCCAAACATCCCCAAGTTAAAGAAGTCCCACCCTCCATCGTCTTCATTGACAAAACTCAGTTGCTTTGACTACAGGCATCTTTTACATCAAAGACACTAATTGTTTCTTAATTTAAGAGCTCTTAGTTTTCTTGCATAAATCAGTTATACTTTAAAAGATTTGAATTTTCAACTACTAGATAGAGAAAAAAAATCTTATCATTAACATATCTTGTAGGCTACTAGTTGTTATTCTATCATAAGATATGGTATCAGCTAAAAGTATGATGGGTATGGATCGCATCGCGTTTTGAAGAAAACGGATACTTTTGACATGATATTTTTTGTTAGGTCACAAAGAGTTTGGAAAAAAATAGATATGAATCAAAATGTATATTTAAAAGAGACCAATTTATTTAATTGATCAAATACAATATTAAATTGTTATCAAATCTACCCAACTCTTATTATAATGTAAAGTTCATAGCAAATTAAAATTTTTGTAGAATGCCACAAAGTTGAAAACAACAAAATTCTATTAAAAGCAAAATAAAAAAACAAGTGGGAAGGAATACATGTCACGATGCGGTGTCAAACACACACTAAGATTTTTTTTCATTATAACTTTTATATATTTTTATTTTAGTTATATACTTATATATAGTAATGTAGTACAAACATATCTATATCTATACTATATAAAGCGTAAAGATATGACACAAATGTAATTTCACAAAAATTTAAGACACTTAATACAAACTTTTAAACATTATGTACAAGTGTCTAATGCAATAATTCCAATTGTGTCTTTCATTTAATAAACTTCTTTTAATTAATACATTAATTAATTCATATTATTAATACATTATTTAATAACTTAAGATTATTTAATTCACAATATTATATATTTATTATTTATAATACTTTAAATTAACATTTAAATTTATTATCTTATTTGAATACTTAACTATATAGTACTAATATTTTTATAATAATAATATAATAATAATAATAATATAATAATAATAATTATTATTATTATTATTATTATTATAAAATTTACAAATAAGTAGTATATTATTTGAATACTTAACTATATAATTATTAAATAATTTTATACCTATGATGATAATAATAATCAATATTTATATAATTTATACTAATACATAAAGTATTTGAGGATAAGACACTTGTAATACTACTCAAAATTTAATACACCTGATATAAATTTTTAAACACAAGGTATAACTATTATATATAATATTTTCTAATTTTCCCCTATTTAATAAATTTATTCTAATTAATATGTTATTTAATATATTTATTTTAAGTATTATCTTTTTTATAATAATTTAAATTAATATTGAAATATATACATTTATTATTTATATTTTTATAACTTAATACTATTTGATTTAAGTATTATTTTATTTTAGTACTTAAGTATATGTGTAAGGCCCCGTTCCCGGAAACCTCACAGTTGGTCAATCATAGCAATTAAAACATTAAACATTACAATTAAACAAGCTTAAGCAGCGGAAATAATTTATCAAAAGCCATTCACTTCATTTAAAACACTGTTGTTAAGCAATACATTATCATTGATTGTTTACAAAAGACTTGTCTATATGCATTACAAAACAACATCAACATAGAGTACGAATGGATGTCAGACTTTTCCTGCCGAGTAGCTTCACCCTCGTGCCATCCTCAGCAATAATTACCTGCCAACTGAAAATGTATAAAAGTCAGCGTTGCTGAGTGAGCTCTAGTTTTATAAGTAATAAAACACTTTCTATATGTTGTATATGAAAATACTTTTTTTCTGTAAAATACAACTCTGTACTGTATATGCGAGCACGCATCAACTATATGAACAAATATTGTTCGTTCTCTTTACTGTAGGCCTTGTCTGTTCTATAAACTTTTATCTTTATGTTTCACTTTCTGTATGGACCAGTGAGCAATACACCAACTATATGCGCGATGGAAAATGGGTGATGGGCCATCTATATCCCTTGAAAGGGTCAGTTGTATCCCTCGAAAGGGTCAACTATATCCCCCGAAAGGGTCAACTGTATCCCTCGAAAGGGTCAACTATATCCCCCGAAAGGGTCAACTGTATCCCTCGAAAGGGTTCTGTGTACTATGTACAAGGCCAACCCAATCACCCAGGACACGCTGCAAAGGTCCTGCCAATCTCAATTGATTGACCCTTTGTGCATAATAGGATAGCTAACCCGCAACACAGTTGAGCTAACGACAACATGGTCGTGTACCTCCTGTAAGCTTGCAAGACTTGTTAACATTTTCGTTAATGTTCCTCTTCTTTCTTTATTGCTCTTTCATTTTATTATTACGATATACTTTACGTTACGATAATAACATACCACGTAAAGTCACATTCTATAAGTAATAATAATAGCAATAACAATAATAAGGAACAATCATAATCATTCATATCATGCATGAAACAACATCATTAATAAGCCCTTAGTCAACCTCGGTCAAAACCCTAAGGCACATACTCCCAAAAAATTCTGTAAAATTTCTAAGTCTTAGGCGCATGGGAACTACTTGGGCGCATGAGCCCTGTTCGGGCGTTTCATCACAATGTAGGCGCATCAGCCTACACTTAAGCATTTTCACTTTAGGCGCATGAACTATTCAGGCGCATAGGCACTATTTGTGCGTATGAACACTTAGACGCATGAGTAATTTAGGCGCATGGGCCACTTGGGTGCATGGGCACTATTGGGGCGCATGGCCCTTTACTTAGTTGTCCAGCTAACATTTCTAGACGCATGGCCACTGTTCAGGCGCATGGGCTGTACTTAATCATTTCTAAGGTAATCTTAGGCGCATGGGCTACTATTTGGGTGCATGGATTACACTTAATTCTTTCTAAGGCATTTTCAGACGCATGAGCCTTATCTAGGCGTATGGACCTTCTGTTCAACGTGTTTCCAGTATGTTTTCAACCTAAATCATCAATTCCATCTGTTCTAAGCTTAATGTGGCTATTTTAAACATGAACACCTATAATCATTCAATAATCACATTCATTCATGCACAATACATACGGGTATACATACTCAAACATTTGAAAATCTTTTACATACATTTTCACCCCAAAGATGTTTGAAAACAAGTAAAAACCGGGGTCTAGAACTCACCTGGTGCAACTTGGGTGTTCTTCCTTTTAACCTGCTTGCAAGGAGTTCAAAACACCTAGAAACAACACCAAAAACACACACACCCGAGCACAAACACAACCCATAAGCACATAAGCATATAACCGGGATAAAACCTGTCATAAACACATAAAAACCACGAATTCTTACCTTGAATTCGTTCACTTCTTCTTCTTCTTCTTCTTCTTCTACAAACCGAGAGTTCTCTTATGCTCTCTCTCTAGAACCGAAGAAATGGTGATGGGAAATGAGGGTGGGCGGCCATGCCCACCTTTACACCAACTTTTCAAAGTTTTGTCCTTTTGGACACTTTTGGTCCCTCCACTTGGACCTTATAGCTTTTCTTTCTTTTATTCTTAATTTCTTGTCTTTTAGAAAAATAACCGGGTGTTACAATATGATCACTAAATAATTATATAGTTATAATAATACTCAAATATATTAGTATTTAAGGAAGATCAATAAAAAACTAGATATAACCTACCACATCACTATATATGCTAAATAGAAAAGATTATGAGAAGTGTAGGTTAAGATTTTTATTTAATGTTATCATAATAATTTTTTTTCTCCAAACTAATAAAAAACCTACTTTTGTTTTTTATTTATTTTATATTTAATTCATTTAAGGATTTTTATAACTAATCATAACACACACACTCTCTCTATCTCTCTCTCCCTCTCTTTTTTATAAAATTGATACCTGTTTATTTTATTATTTTTATTGTATACTTAATTTTTAAAGTTATGTTAAATTTACAGTTAATCAATATAACCTTTTTTAAATTTTATACATAAGTGTTCAAGTTATGACAATATATATTTACTTAAATTTTTTAAAGTTTTATGTATCAACTTTCAAGTTATATCAATTTTTTTAAACCAAATTACAATATAACTCGTTATTATAATAAAGTCACTATACAAGCATTTGTTATTTTTCTTATCTATTTTGAGGTATATATTTTTTATAATTTTTTATGTTATATTTTTTATCAGTGTTTTACACGTATTTTTTCGGGTGATTAGTAATAACGTATAAATCATCAAATTAAATATTTCAACTTTTATAACTCATAAAACTATCATTACGACATTAACATATATGTTAAACCTTATCGCATCAAAGCATGAGTCTAATCCGCTAGTATTACTAAACAACTACCCCAAATGATGATTTATGTGGTCTATTCTAATCCACTCATGTCTATCCCTTTTAAAACCTTATCTCTTAATTTCTAAACAAAAACGAAGCACAATACTCTTTAAACTTTACATTTTCTTTGGTTTTCATCTTTTCTTCCGATCAAAAACAAAATCTATTGATTCCTTGTTTACATGTTTGATTTTACGCTCCATGGAGTACTCTACCATCCAAAAACACATGAATCTCACACATTTATATGTTCTGCGCTTCACTTGTGTTTCTCTTCTTATACAAAACTATGGGACAAGGACCTATCGACCCAACCTTAGATTTTGTATCACAACCACTCCATCAGTCCAATTTTGATATCCAAAAGCCATACGATGTACCACTTGAGCATCGATACAACTTCATTAACGGAGTCCACAACTTTGGGTGCTCAAGACAGACAAGCCTCACTCAAGAACTAGCAAGACCTCCCCACGTACTGAGATTCGAATTCAAGTAAATATTCTAATAAGTTTATGTTACTATTCTTTGCGTCCCGTGCTTTAAAATTATATAAAGACGTATTAACATATAATTTCTATTTTTTCAAGGGTTATGATTATTCTTCAGGTGTTTGGCAATTCGAAGCCTCCGGATACGTACATAATGGAAGCTCGGGGGTATCCATAATGCAAATTTTTGGGTCAGAGCCCCCATACGCTACAACCACGATGCTGAGGGTATATAACAATAATATTTGTTATTACAAACGTGTTATCCTTTCAAATGTTTACAACAATGGTTTCATTTTAATGTTATACACGATGTTGAAGGAAACACCGTTAAAGTTTACATTGATGGAGTTCTTAAATATGAAGGAGAAGGACGAGGAGGTAATTCTCATTATTTCAAGTTTGGAGTCTACTCGCAAGACAACCCATCCTTTTATATGGAATCTCGCTGGAAGATATCAAAATCTGGAAACAAACATGACTTCGGTCTTTTTTATGTTAGTTTTCGAATATCAATATGGCCACGCGTTTATGTTGACATCACATGTTTTCATTGCATTGTTTATTGAATAATTTAAATCGCTACTAACAAATTAGTATCAATGAGAGCCAACTCTATAGGCACGCTGTCAGTAACCCATCGTCGATGGAATGTAGACAAAACTGAGACTCCGATAAAATGAACCTAGGTAATCTTCCTTACATATTATTAGCAGAACTCATCAACAGTTCACCAACAAGCATGTAAGGCCCCGTTCCCGGGACACTTACAGTTGGTCGATCATCGCATATAAAACATATAATTTCATCATATAATATGAAAACGTTGTAGCGGAAACATTTAAAAAATGACATTTTATTTCATTATAAATGCTTTTGCAAAATAATACATCATTATCAAGTTACAAAATACATGTTGCATTACATCACAAAAGCATTATAAAAATGGATGTCGTCCAAAAGAGCTGAGTAGCCACCCCATGCCATCCTCAGCAATCATTACCTGCCAACTGGAAGCACATAAAAGTCAGTGTTGCTAAGTGAGTTCTAGTTTTATAATAAAATAATACTTTACTCTCACTAAAACCGTTCTTTACTTTCATCCGATCATACATCATACGTACACATAGACATATCATTATTATCTTCATCATTCATTCCTTAACTTTCGTCATTCATCGTACGTCATTATTATTCACATTTATACATACTTCTTACTTTCATTCATACGTTCATTTCTTTCGATGACTTGTACATTACCCCGAACATTATGCACGAAGCGGGTAACTAGGCCTGAGGTCTTTCATAACCTCGAACATTGTGCATGAAGCTGACTCCAGCACCTAGGGCAAGTACATTCACCACTTATTTTTTCTCTTTCATTCCGGATCGATGCCATATGCTATACCCCGTACATTGTGCACGAAGCGGGTAGCTAG